>CAUYRH010106532.1:0-10185 GCA_963574655.1 Perodicticus potto
AGATATAGTTCTTGTGTATATATAGAAATAAAGGTCTCAGATGGCATCCACTTAAGTGGAGTTAATTTATACTGCAATATACTTTGTGGACAACAGATGGCGCTGTGAGTGGTTCTCAGGCTTCCCACTCCGACTGATCAGTCGCTGTTTTTGTAGTTTTGTAGTTTTTCCCCTGGTTTGTGTTGGAAAAGGTGCTTTATTTTGGGTGCTCAGCTCCAAAGGACACTCCCATCCAACCTCCAAGTTAGGTGCACCAGCCCTCTCCTCACAAAACTCTCCACTCTGCCCTCCCGCTCTCTTGCAATCCAGGAACTGGAATCAGCTGAAAGAGGAGAGCTCCGTGCGAGGTTGTTGCGGGTCTTCGCCGTCTGGCCACCAGCCGCTGCTGCAGCTACGACTGGAGGGGAGGGGGCTCCCACCGGTCTGTTGCTACCTCTCTGATCTGCGGCTTTTTCTCCAGCTGGAGTGCTCGGGGCCCTCTTCGCCACCTTCCACAGCTCAAAGTGTCTTTTCCACACCACAGGATCCCGGGCCCCCTGCACCGTTGGACCTCACCAGGATTCTGTCCCTGGGGTAGCACAGACAGAACACCTATTCCCAATGATCTGGGGAAAAGACGCTCGCCATTTTGGGCATTCCAATAAGTTTGTATCCGCCTCGCACCTGAGCTGTGCGGGTCCCTGTGGGACCTAAGCAGCATGCCTTTCTGGTCATCAAACGCTGAGATCCACTTTTCGGGGGAATTTTTTCCCAATTAGGTTTTGTGAGTTGCCCCTCCCCTGTGGGAGGGGCCGGCTGCCCCTCCACCATGCAGGGGGAAACAGTTACAGCAGTTTCCGCAGTTATGAGCTATATTTCAAACACAATAATCCACCAAATCACTGTGCATCGCCAGCTGCCCATCCACTCCAACAATTCACATGGGGCAAGGTCCAGTACTCCCTCCCTCTCACCTGCTGACCGGGGACTGATGAACTACGGGACCGTCACCGCCACCATCTTCGGAAAAAGCCCCGACAAGTTTAATTCTCATGTTCACTTTTCCCAAACTAAATTTCGTTATTTTCCATTATAGAATGAATACAATTATCCTTCCTCTGATAACCTAAACATGTCATTAACATAGATATTATTAAATATGTTATAAAATGGCAAAGACATAAGACAGAAATTGATTCCAAGTTTTTTAACTTTTTGCTAGAAGGTTTTGTGACACTATATTCTGGACCCGATTTATGGTTTAAAAACTCTGTCAAAATAACCCAATATATAGTAGACCACCAAATAAGTAGCCACGCCAGACATAAATGCTTTATTTCTTATGAACATGTCTCATCTTTCCTGTTAAATGATCACCCTCACCAGGACAGAGCCTAAATAACACTCACAGCACCTAGAATATGCCTCATAAATATTAGGAAATAAATGTTACTTGACTTTGTAAAACCAATGAATCTTTGCAGTATAGATTTATTTATCCAAAATGAAATGTTATGTCACTTAAGATGTACAGCTGCTAAGTTATTTGTATACCTTATAAGCTCTGCACAGTGTAACAAATCAATTATCTTCATTTTCTATTATGAGTTCCTAAGTTTACTTTCTTCAATAGACTAACCATAGAGGAATGGGGCTTGTTGCCCTTTTCTTAGATTGCAGGCAAGTCTTTACAGCATTTAGCAAAGCAAAACATTTTCTTTCAGAAAATAATTTTTGTTCCTAACTTACTCTTCTTTTGCTTTGGACAGTGCCTACACATTCTATGCTGGTAGAAAAAATAAAATTATTTTAAATGTGCAAATGAAATAAATGCCAACAAAAAACTGTTCTCTGCATCAGATAATAGAGTTTTAATGTATTTCTGCTGTCAGGTTGGTGTATTTGTGTGATAATTTTATGTGACAGTGTAATTAAATTGTAAAACAATTCCCATTTCCTATGTATTTTATCTATTTATCATCATTTATTTCTTTACCTTCTTTTTCTGCAATAAATATTATTGTAAGGAGAGTTAAATAAGTTAAACCAGTGCAATTACTTTTACAGATTAAAATTAACTTCATATATCAATTTGTACACATTTGTACAAAGTACCTACAACTTGCCTGGTATAAATAAATGTGTTTATTGCAGTATATTTATGATGTCACTGTGGTTTCTGTGTTTGCCTTCCTTTTGAGTAATGATCTATATGTTTAAACTTGACATTTTAACAGTATTTTCAAACAATTTCATTCATTATCAAATAACCATTTATTACACTATGGCAATTTCATACCATTTACTGAACCCTTTAGACACTCCTAAACAATGATTTATCAACCAATATACAGATTTTAATGCTTATCACAGCAAATATAGAAAATAACATTAAATAGTGACTTGACAAGAGATAACTAAATTATCTTTTTAAAAATCTTGATGAGTCATGTTTAGTAATAGCCAGTATGCATTCACAGCTGTACTAGAAATTAAGAGCCTACTAGATTGTTATATTGTTCTAGTATCAAAATGGTTAATTATAAAACCTTCAGATATCAATTATTTAAAAGGAGAGAAAGAAAAAAAGGGTATTTTGAATGTCTTGCATTCTAACCTGCTTGGTAGCTTTTGGTATCTTGGCTCCTCTGTAGGAAGGAAAATATTCCTGCTCTGAAAAAAATCATCTCTGGGTAACAAATCTGGCATGATCCAGATGCATCATTTTGTATGAGACAAATGGCTACTTAGAGTTATCCTTATCTGCTCGCTGCACACAAGAGATAGCCAGAGCATTTTAATCCTCATGAGGTCTGACCACATTCTCCTCTCTAGAGCAATTTACAGAAGTGAACTTTCATTAGAGGGAGAAAATCGAATTTCCTGCCAAAAGGAGCCAAATCAGTACAAGGATGGATCTTTGTAGAATCACACAGTTGATCCAAAGAATAGTACTACAGGCCTGACGGAATACTGAGAGAAAGTTTAAGTTTAAAAACAAACAATTAACAGGAACGGAAAGGGAGGCAGGAGATACAAGATAACTTCCTTTCAAGTAGGATCATTTACATGAAACATTAAACCTGATGAAGGTGTCTGTCAGTGTGTAGGAGGGTCTGTATTTCTTCAGTTGTCCACATCCAGAATGAATTAATTTGACACTAATTGCAGAGGATTAAATTTATTCAATCTTTATAGACTACTCCTTGACTATTAAAATTAAATGAAGATAAAAATGAATTATTCTTTTCTAGATCAAAAATTAAACATCAAACCAATTTGCGATGGTGTGGGAGAAGACAGGCAATGAAGATCACAACCTGAGACTATTTTTTCCTAAAACAAATTGAAGTAAGAAGCTTAATTTTGGATAGACGTATGAATTTAACAAAAGATCTATTACTTAGGAGGTCCCTAAGATGCCTTTGAAATACTACACCCTAGCTAAAAGAACCTCCAAACACATGCATTTTTATTAGTACTTTTAAAATATTTTTAAATGGTGTTGTAAATAGTCAAAACATTAAAAAAATTATTAAAATGAGAAAAGGAATAAGTTTCAAGTGATTACTTTTTAGCATGTTTCCTACATACCTCCAGGTTGGATAAGGAACTGAGGCAAAAACTCCCATTAGAAGAAACAGTCTTATAAATGAAATTTTGAAAGAAATTCTATTTTCAGAAGGGGAGTGAACAAAAATTATCAATTCATCAAATCAAGGCAATACTTGAGACACTCCGAGACTGCCACTGGTTTCTTCATTTGATATGCCTGTTTCCTAATCATACAGAATGCTTATGGGAATGAGGAGGTGAAGAGGTGAGCAAAGGAATCTATTAAGTTCAAAGATCAGATTGAAATTTTTTTTTTCATTAAATCATAGCTGTGTACATTAATGCAATCATGGGGTACAATGTGCTGGTTTCATATACAATCTGAAATAATGTCATCAAACTGGTTAACATAGCATTCATGGCATTTTCTTAGTTATTGTGTTAAGGCCTTTATATTCTGCATTCAGTAAGTTTCACCTGTACCCTTCTAAAATGCACCGTAGGTGTAAATTTGTGGATTCTGAGTTCAGGGCCCTATCAACTACATTATGCAAATCTGCAAACTGTAAATATCCTTTATAAATATTCAGATTTTTTAATATCTTTCCTAAAAATTCAGGAAGAAACAAATAAATAAAACCCAGGTGCCATGGCTCTTGCCTATTATCCCAGTAGTTTGAGAGGATGAGGTGGAAGATCACTTGAGACCAGGAGTTTGAAACCAGCCTAAGCAATATAGCAAGATCCTGTCTCTTAAAAAAAAAAGTTTTAAGAAATAATAAATTAAATTAATAAGTATTTCCCTAGAATTACAAAAATTTAAGGAAGTGATAATCCCAGCTTCAGGAAAATGCTAATTAGATAAAATGAGTCTCAGATATTTTAAAAATTGACAAAGGAGGGCAGCGCCTGTGGCTCAGTGAGTAGGGCGCTGGCCCCATATACCCAGGGTAGCAGGTTCGAACCCGGCCCCGGCTAAACTGCAACAAAAAAAATAGCTGGGCGTTATGGCAGGTGCCTATGGTCCCAGCTACTCGGGAGGCTGAGGCAAGAGAATCACCAAAGCCCAGGAGTTGGAGGTTGCTGTGAGCTGTGACACCACAGCACTGTACCGAGGGTGACAAAGTGAGACTCTGTCTCTAAAAAAAAAAAAAAGTGCCTGTAGTCCCAGCTACTCAGGAGGTTGAGGCAAGAGAATCACCTAAGCCCAGGAACTGGAGGTTGCTGTGAGCTGTGTGACACCACGGCACTCTACTGAGGGTGATAAAGTGAGACTCTGTCTCTACAAAAAAAAAAATTTGACAAAGGAGTGGAAGGTCAGAAGTTAGGTAACTTGCCCAAGGTCACAGAGATTGTAGTAAAATAAGGACTAGAATGCTTCTCGGAACCCTGGCACAGTCTGAACTCCTGTCATTGTAGCATAAGGTTTACGTGTTAAGCCTTTCTATGAAAAATAATTGCACCTTAACCAGGATCAGTCTCATAAGCTAATTAAGGAAAGACTAACAATATAATTTCAGGCTTTAATCATCTTGTTGATTCAAATCCCCACCTTCCCACCCCCATATCTCAAGCTCAAGGCCTATTAGATATGACTTTTGCAAATAGTGCCTGGGTGAGGTCACTGTTAAGTAGAACAGCATCTTATTCATATACACAGTATCTATGCTATGTATACATATACATATATATAGTTTTATATATATAATCATTCATATTAATAGGTGACCTGATAAAGAGCTAGTACCCCCCACCCAAATCTGGAATTTTAAATATTAAGGATTTTTTTTTTTTTGAAACAGAGTCTCACTATGTTGCCCTCTGTAGTGTGCAGTAGTGTCACAGCTCACAGCAACCTAAAACTCGGGGGCTTAAGAGATTCTCTCGCCTCAGCCTCCCAAGTAGCTGGGACTACAGGCACCTGCCACAATGCCCAGCTATATTTTTGTTGCAATTGTTTAGCTGGCTCAGGCTGAGTTTGAACCCGTCACCATCAGTGTATGTGGCTGGCTCCATAACTACTGTGCTATGGGCACTGAGTCAAGAGATTAAGGAATTTTTTTGAGACAGAGCCTCAAGCTATCACCCTGGATAGAGCGCTGTGGCATCACAGCTCACAGCAACCTACAAGTCCTGGGCTCAAGTGAGTCTCTTGACTCTGCCTCCCAAGTAGCTGGGACCACAGGCACCCACCACAATGCCCGGCCATTTTTTGGTTGCAGCCGTCATTGTTGTTTGGCAGGCCTGGGCTGGATTCGAACCTGCCAGCTCAGGTGTACATGGCTGGCGCCTTAGCCAATTGAGCCACAGGTGCCGAGCTGAGATTAAAGATTTTTTAAAGGTGATAATTCAAACTAAAGTTCTGTCATTTCATTTTTTTCCTACTACATATAAGAGGGCTGTCTGGAAAGTATATAGCCTTGTAATATGAAAGATAGAGGCATACATGGCTAGATACTCTCTGGATGGCCCTCATATGCCTGAAATTGGAAAGCTTCTTTTTCCTAGTAAGCATAATTTGGTTCATGAGCAATTATGTTAGAAGAAAGGATTTTTCCTTTATCATAAAGGAATCCATGTAAATGAAGAATAATGTTCCAATTCAAATATTTTCTTCTCAATTGTACTGAAAATCATTTAAAAGAATTGAATTAATATATTTTATCTATTTATAGACTTCCCATGTCTTAAAATACAAATAATCACCTAGATTCTTTCAGTTGAATAAGTTACTTTTAAGATACAAAATATTTTTGGAAATAACCTTTGTAGGACATTTATCCATTACGATAATGAATTAGATGATATCACCTTTTAATTTTTACATTTGTATTAAGTAAAAATGCACTGGCCTTACATAGAGCCATATTAATGCATTGTTTAGTCAAATATAAAATTTCCCATTGACCCAACAATTACTTTCATAGTTTGAAATGCACTTATTTTTGGAAAACAAGTAAGATGTGCTTGACACTAAAGATGCAGAATGAATATTAATGCTTTGGGGAATGACAGCATTATATATGACTTTGTGTTAATCTGGATGAGGAGACTAAAACTGACTGCAGAACAGGTCCCTTCTATTGGTCAATCCTCTTTGTTACTACCCAGACCAAAAGAAATTTAAAGAACACTATCACCGGTAAAATCATCATCATCATCAATCAAACTGTTTTTTTCTAATTGGAAAAAATTTTTTTCATATTTTTCTAAATATGTGGAATAGATGGTCCTAGTGCTGCTAACATTTTATATCTTAGAGGCGAGAAAAAAGAGTGAAATCTTCCCTCTTCAAGATTAATCTTTATTTTAATTATAAACCAAGCATGGTGATATTGTGTCTTGATACTTTTGCAAGAGCATTAATTATTAAGAGGAGCGTCTTTTTTTAAGGGCCACTATTCAGGATGAAAGGTCTTGTATGCTATTCAATGCCGAAGATTCACTATAGATGAATCTTTGTCCGTCAGCTTTCCAAGTAGTAAACCATAGCAACCACTATGGAAAGCCAAAGCCACTTTCCATAGTGGTTGCTATGGTTTTTCCAAATGTTATTATTTTATATTAGAAAACGGATACCCTCAGATAGTTTTAAACTCATATTTATCTTTTTGTTTTTTTGAGACGGAGTCTCACTATGTCACCCTCCGTAGAGTGCCATGGTGTCACAGCTCACAGCAACCTCAAACTCTAGGACTTAAGTGATTCTCTTGCCTCAGCCTCCCAAGTAGCTGGCACTACAGGAGCCCAGCTATTTTTTTGCTGCAGTTGTTTAGGTGACCCAGGCCACATTCAAACCCACCACCCTCGGAGTATGTGGCTGGCACCATAACCACTGTGCTACGGGTGCCAAGTCATATTTGTCATTTTTTTAATGGTGTCATAGAAACATCTTCACAGAGAATGGGATATGGAGCCTAAGATTTGTTCACACTATTGGTTTTAAGGAGTAACTTAATCTTTCCTGAGTTCTAGTGGGTAAAATTGCACACACCCTCAACCCTGGCAAACATGACCAAGTCCAGATCTGAATTCTCACTCTCCTTTACCTTTGAACTATATTCTAGCTATATCCTTGAATGAATTGAATCCCTAAAGTCCTATCCACTAAAATCCTCTTACAAATAAGCCTAATTTTTCCCTAAAATGGCTATAATCTACCTTTGTATATGGAATCATTTATTAGTAATGTATGTTGCAGCTTCCTTCTTGTACTTTCTGGGATGTGGGAGCGTCATACAGGGTGATGTGTAATATATGTGTACAGTCCAATTTGATTTTCTGAAACAGGGAAGCACAAATTCTCTCTGCAACAATTTCTTTGACTGGTGGTTCATTGTAGAAAAGAAACTTGTCACCATGCCAAAGACAAAACTGCTGCTGGGCTTAGTTTTAAATTTTATAAAGTGAACAAGTGAAAAATATGTACACATTCATTTCAACTCAAGTTATGAATAATTAAATGAATATATAATTGTATCCATTTTAACCCTCAAGCCTAACTAGTAAAGACATCTTCAGTGGATGTAAAACTTCATGAGGTTTTTTTTGAAAATTATGAGTGAGCTGCCAAGTATCACTGAAGTTATATGCTTGTAAGCAAGAATAACAATCTGTCTATAAAATAGCACAGAGTGGAGCGAAGCAGCATCCACGAATTTGGTTCAATGTATCTTGTGCCTTCTGAAATTTAAACTTACAGAAGCATTTTCTTAGCATTGTCTCAAATGTCTTATTCTCCTTCTTCTCCCATATTACCTCTAGCCCAAGGTTGAGTTGGGAGTTGGAGAGGAGGGCTAGTGAATATCGTTAAGTAATATATGTGAATGTATATAGGAATTGCATTTTTATGTTGAGAACCAGTCCTCCAGAAATTATTTCTTAACAGAACAGTGAGAGGCTCTTCTTTTTTTTTTTTCTTTAGAGACAGAGTCTCACTTTGTCACCCTTGGTAGAGTACTGTGGCATCACAGCTCACAGCAACCTCCAACTCTTGGGCTTAGGCAATTCTCTTGCCTCAGCCTCCCAAGTAGCTGGGACTACAGGCGTCCACCACAACGCCCAGCTATTTTTTTGTTGCAGTTTGGTCGGGGCCAGGTTCGAACTCTCCACCCTCGGTATATGGGGCCAGTGTCCTACTCACTGAGCCACAGGCATCACCTGAGAGGCTCTTCTTATCATGAATAAAAGAATTAGATTCTATTGCAAGATCTTGGTGGGTAACTAGGGCCAATTTGTACAGGTGAGCAGGTGGTGTCCTGCATGGAGCATTCAGGTAAGGAAGCATTCCAGTGATAAAGCCACATGTTCAAGAGAAAGGTTTTATCTGCCCAGGAAAGGTATCTTTTGAAAATTTGCACAAAGACACCTATATGATAATTAGAAACGGTAGTATTCAGCTCACAAACTTTGCCCCATGGAGTTTTATCCAGCCAGAGGGGATTCACTAAGCTAATTTGCAGAAAACTGTCGTAAGGGCTAGCAGCACCTCTGTGAGGAACTGTCTCATATTTTTTTTATTAAATTATAGCTGTGTATGTTAATGCAATCATGGAGTACAATGTGCTGATTTTATATACAATTTGAAATATTTTCATCAAACTAGTTAACATAGCTTCACAGCATTTTCTTAGTTATTGTGTTAAGACATTTATATTCTACATTTAGTAAATTTCACATGTACCCTTGTAAGATGCACCATAGGTGTGGTCCCACCAATTACCCTCCCTCCACCTATCCAACCCTCTCCCCTCCCCTCCCTCTTCTCTTTTCCCATATTCTTGGGCTATATTTGGGTTATAACTTTCATGTGAAACCTATAAATTGGTTTCATAGTAGGGCTGAGTACATTGGATACTTTTTCTTCCATTCTTGAGATACTTTGCTAAGAAGAATATGTTCCAGCTCCATCCATGTAAACATGAAAAGAGGTAAAGTCTCTATCTTTTTTAAGGATGAATAATATTCCATGGTGTACATACACCATAATTTTTTTTTTTTTTTGAAACAGAGTCTCACTTTATCACCCTTGGTAGAGTGCCATGGCTCACAGCAACCTCCAATTCCTGGGTTTAGGCAATTCTCTTGCCTCAGCCTCCCAAGGAGCTGGGACTATAGGTACCTGCCACAGTGCCCGGCTATTTTTTTGTTTTGCAGTTTGGCTGGGGTCAGGTTTGAACCTGCCACCCTCGGTATATGGGGCCAGCACCCTACCCACAGAGCCACAGCCACCACTCTATACCACAATTTATTAATCCATTCATTGGTTGATGGGCACTTGGGCTTCTTCCATGACTTAGCAATTATGAATTGGGCTGCAATAAACATTCTGGTACAAATATCTTTGTTATAATGTGATTTTTGGTCTTCTGGATATATACCTATTAGAGGAATTATAGGATCGAATGACAGGTCTATTTTTAGATCTCTAAGAATTCTCCAAACATCTTTCCAAAAGGACCGTATTAGTTTGCATTCCTACCAGCAATGTAGAAGTGTTCCCTTTTCTCCAGATCCACGCCAACATCTCTGGTTTGGGGATTTTGCAATGTGGGCTAATCTTACTGGAGTTAGGTAGTATCTTAAAGTAGTTTTGATTTGCATTTCTCTGATGATTAAGGATGATGAGCATTTTTTCATGTGTCTGTAGGC
>CAUYRH010106533.1:0-39228 GCA_963574655.1 Perodicticus potto
GGCTGGTGAACTGCTTGAGTTCAAGAGTTTGAGACCAGCCTGAGCAAGAGTTGAAACCCGTCTCTACTAAAAATAGAAAAATCTGAGGCAAGAGGATTGCTTGAGCCCAAGAGTTTGAGGTTGCTGTGAGCTATGACGCCACAGTACCCTACACAGGGTGACAGCTTGAGACTCTGTCTCAAAAAAGAAAAAGAAAGTTATCACATCAGGTCTCACCGGGGCTGTGTCTGTTGATGAAGGAAATACTTTTCTTCATGCTCTGTAGAAGAACAGGCCTCAAAAATGTGGTCTCCAAACTAGAACCATTAGTATCACCTGGGAGCTTATTAGAAATATGAATTCTCAAACCTACTGAAATTCTGGTGGCCAGGCCACACAATCTATTGATTCTGCTACACAAATTTGAAACATTAACACTAAAATATTTGAGTACCTGTTCTAGATTTTGGCTGCACACTGGAATCACCTGGGAAGTCTTAACAATATCCTAATGCCTTGGTTCTCCCTCCAGAGAATCTGAGTTAATTGGTGTGGTCTAGGTATTGGGATTTTTTTTTTTTTAAGTTCCTCAGGTGATTTAATGTTCATCGAAGTTCAAGAAGCAGTGTATTAGCACACATCAGAGTGCATTACTCTGCTACACAGGGTGGGCCTCGACCCAGATCAATTAAACTGAAATCTCTAGAGCTGGGACCTGGGCATTGATGTATGTATATGTATCTATTTTGGCACTGGTATTTTTTCAAGCTCCCCAGTTGATTCTAATGTGCAATCAAGGCAGAGAATCATTTAATTATTGTAACACTTGTGGCCTCTTTTTCCTTCTCCCCATGGGCTCAAGAGTGAGTTTTTTGGTGGGCATTTAGACAGAAGGAATTGAGTGAGATTGAGACCCACCACCTACAGAGATCAGGTGCTTGGTTCTATCCCTCTGTGGTACCCTAAGTTTGTCAGTGGTAGTGGGAAACCTGTGGTTTTCCTGCACTGCCAGTCTCTCTAATAGGTAAATCTGGCAAATTCAAGAGCAAAGTGTTAGCAAGCTCGCTTGGCCAACTGACTAAGCTATGTTGTCCAACATCACGTTTATAAGGGGGATATTTTGATCTCTCTATGCCTGACTCCATTGTCTGTCTCTCAATTGTTTCCAAATTTGAGCAGACAGTAAAAGGATGTTATGTGTTAGCCCCTAAAGCAGTGGTTCTCAATCTTCCTAATGCCATGGCCCTTTAATACAGTTCCTGTGGGTCGTGACCCACAGGTTGAGAACTGCTGCCCTAAAGACATGACCACAAGAATGGAGAGAGCCTAACTCAGCAGTTGAGTTGCCCTGTCCCATTCTTGTATTGGCAGAGTAGAGATGGTATCCAAAGTGCTTCCTGAAGAAGTGATGAGCACCACAAACTCCTGGCTAGGAGGTGAAACAATGTTATGCCAACCTCAACAGACCTTGAATGGAGAGCTTGCCTAAGGAGAGTACTTTGTACTCAGAAAAAACTCACACTGTCTGGGAAAGGTCATCGCAAGAGATTATCTTCATGTGACTTGGCTACCCTCAACATATTCCAAGGACTTGGGTTCAAATTCTGGTTTTATTACATGACAGCTGGGTACTGTGAACAAGTTGTTTTCTTTTCTGAGCCCTAGTTATCTTGTTTATGGAATGAGGTTGCTGTGATAAACAAGTGAAATAATGGAAAATGATTCATAAGCTGTGAAAAGCTGGGGTTTGTAAGAAGTTGTTACAAAGAGCTAATGTTCTAGATGGGGAGATTAGATGTGGAGATGTGTAAAATTAACCCATCATGCAAGACCTGACAATGGTTTCCAGTGTACAGAAAGGAGGCAGGCATCTGAAGGAGGAAGCATTGAGGGCTAGTCATCTAGCCTTGGTGATTGACAGAGCCTCCTTCTGTGGAGGAAGGACTGGTCCTCCCTCCTGACCCACTACATTGATTTCTGTTCTCTGTGCCTTATTCACTGTCCATCTGGAGAAGCCCCCACCACGCCATGGCCTCAGGGGAGAGGGTTCCTGCCCCTTTATGTTCTAATTCGAGAGAGTAATGACCCTTCCCTTAATTCCCTGCAGCACAGCTGAGCCTTGAGGGGAGCGAAATGTTATTAATAGTAGGTAGGCAGTGATGATGGAGAGTGACCTATGATCAGGCTTATAGGTGGCACTATTCACTCTACTTTAATATATGTTACCTATTGTCAGATTTCCTTCATTGCCAACTAAGGAGGTTCTGTGCTAAATTTTATTAAAACAACCTACAGTTTTCTCATAGGTGATCAAACTCCTCAACTCTTGATGTTATCCTCAAGGCACTGCCTGATCCTAATGCCCCCCCTCAGCCTCGGCCTCTTTTTGTACCTTTTCCCCTGTTTCTCTGAGCACTATGTACACCAGACTTCTCTGAAAACCTTGACAAACTCCTTTCAGCTTCAGACCCTTAACATCTGCCTGGAACATAGGTCCTGCCTATGCCTGTCCTATCTTTGCCTGGTTAACTCTTAAGCATCCTTCGGAGCACAGTTTTACAGTCCCTTTCTCCAGGAGACTTTCTTGCCCATCCCTCCTACCTGAGACTCCAGTTTCTCTGTAACATACTCTCTTAGCATTGGATATGTCTACTTCTAGCAGGGACCTAAGTTATAAATAAGGAATTGTATCATTATTATTCAATGTCTATGTTCTTCATCCCCGTTGTATATCTATATCCTTGCACAGAGTAGCCACTCAATATTTGTGAAATGAGTGAGCAATGAATGAATGAAAATAGATGGTGTCCCAGGGCAAATGTGATTAGAGTTAGGCATTGAGGCAGACCTCTGTCTCTATTGTCAGAGTGGTAGATTGCAAGGAGCACTGAACTGAGAAAGAGAATCAGGAGTTTTCGATTCTGAGCCTTGCTACGCCTTCTCTGCCAGGCACTGTGTTAGGCCCCAGAGATACAGTGGTAAACAATACACATGCTGTTGGTCATGGTTCCTTCCTCCTAGCGGTCTAGCGAAAGATCCAAATGCAAGTCAAATAAGTGTAAAATTCTAGGTGTGATAAGATCTATGAAGAAGGGAAACATGAGCAGTATTTAAGTATTTAAGAGTGAAGTTTAACTGAGTTATGGAGCCCAGAAAAGGTTTCTTTAGCAGTGAGATGATTTTGGTTTTGTTTTCATTTTTTAAATTGAGGTATGATTTCAATTAGGTTTTTTGTTTGTTTAAGAGGTGGGGTCTCACTGTCATCCAGGTTAAAATGCAGTGGTTCAATCATAGCTTACTGTAGCCTCAAACTCTTGGCCTCAAGTGATCCTCCTGCTTCAGCCCCCCATTTGCTGGGATTACAGGCATGAGCCACTGTGCCCAGTGATTTCAGTGACTTTTTACAAATGTATATATCCATATAACCATCACCCAGATCAAGCTATAGAAAATTTTTATCACCACTGAACATTTTTTCATGTCCCTTCTAGCCAATCTCCTCCCTTCCCCATCCCAGGAAACCACTGCAATTGATCTGATTTTTGTCAATATATATTTGTTTCACCTATCCTAGAACTTTGTAGAACCATACTGTATATATACTTTCTTTTTTGGTCTTACTTCTTTCACTTAGCATTATTCTTCTGAAATTCATCTATGTTTTTGCATTTAACAAGTGTTTTCTTTTATTTTCTTTCTTTCTTTTCCTTTCTTCCTTCCTTCCTTCCGTTGAATAGTGTTCCATTATATAAATATTACACAGTTTATCCATTCACATGTTGATGAACAGTATCTATTTAGTTATTTCCCTTTTTGGCTATCATAATTCTGCTATGAACACTCTTGTACAAATAATTTTGTGGACACACATTTTTACTTCTTTTGAGCACTGGGGATACAGGAGTAGAATTACTGGTTATAGATTAGATACATATTTAACTTTATGATAAACTACCAAATAGTTCTCCATAGTAGTTTTTCCCCCCTTCTTTTTTTTATTTGGAGACAGAGTCTCAAGCTGTCACCCTGGGTAGAGTCCTGTGGCACCACAGCTCACAGCAACTTCCTTGGGCTCAAGAGATCCTCTTGCCTCAGTATTTCTATTTTTAGTAGAGATGGGTTCTTGCTTTTGCTCATGCTGCTCGTGAACTCATGAGCTCAAGCTATCCACCTGTCTCAGCTTTTTTTTGAGGCAGAGTCTCACTCTGTCACCCTGAGCAGAGAGCCCTAGTATCATAGCTCTAAGTAACATCAAACTCTTGGGCTTCAGCAGTCCTCTTGTCTCAGCCTCCCCAATAGCTGTGACTACAGACGTATACCACCATGACTGTTTAGTTTTTCTATTTTTGGTAGAGACAGGATCTTGTTCTTGCCCAGGCTGGTCTCGAACTCCTGAGCTCAAGCAATCCACCTGCCTCAACCTCCCAAAGTGCTAGGATTATAGGCATGAGCCACTGCACCCCACCAGTTTTGCCATTTTTATAGGCATATTAGCAGTGTTTGAGAGTTCCAATTGATCCATATCCTCACGAATATTTGGTATTTTCAGAGTTTAAAAGGTCGTTAAATATATGTGTGTATGTGAAATGGTATCATGTGGTTTTAATCTTCATATTAGGAGGGATGATTTGAAGCTAACCTCTAAAGCAGTGGTTCTCAACCTGTGGGTTGTGACCCACAGGAACTGTATTAAAGGCCCGTGGCATTAGGAAGGTTGAGAACTACTGCTCTAAAGGATGATGAAAAGTAGACCAGATGGCTCGGCGCGCCAGCCACGTACACCTGAGCTGGCGGGTTCGAATCCAGCCCGGGCCTGCCAAACAACAATGACGGCTGCAATCAAAAAATGGCCAGGCGTTGCAGTGGGCACCTATAGTCCCAGCTACTTGGGAGGCGGAGGCAAGAGACTCACTTGAGCCCAGGAATTAGAGGTTGCTGTGAGCTGTGATGCCACGGCACTCTACCCAGGGTGACAGCGGGTATTGTGCCTTTTGGGCAGAGAACAAAATATGCAAAGGCCCCAAGATGAGAAGGAGCAAAACAATCACAAAGAACTGAAAGGGAGTATAGTGTGGGGTGGAGCTGCGGGGGCTGTCATGAACCATCCACTTTTAAGGGATCATGTGGATTTGGTCAAAGCATAGCCAGCAGTGACCATAGTGAACTAAAACACCAACATAAAAAAAAAAATCTTGCCTTGCATAAAATCTCAGGAATTTCATATTTTCCTATGAAGTAGGGAAGGTGGCTCATAAAGACCAAAATGGAATTTCTAGTCATCTTAGCAGAAAAGTGCTCAGAATAGATAAAATTTGATTTAGAGAAATGAATGAGGCATTTCTTGCATGCCTCATTGTATTACCATTATAGCTGCAAATTCATGCTTACCACATAGGAAAGTGGAGGATTGCTAGGCAGTATTGAGTACCTTTCTGAGGTTTAAGATCATAAATTTAAAATGAAGTCATTCAGCCTGTTTGTGTGATTTTTCTCAGGCTACATTCAGCTGCTAAAGTACAGGCATGAAACCCCATCTCAGGTTGTAGAGTTCAATCAGGTTGTGGCTTTTCCAGGAAAGTATGTTGGAGACTGAAGTGGGCAAAAGGGATGGTTATAATGATGAATCACAGGCTCTAAACACAAGAGAGAAATGAATGGACAAGAGAAAGCGGTGGGATTAGTAGATTGCGGTCTCAGTGAGGCTGAAGAATGATAGCAAATGGGGTACTAGTAGGAGGAAATGAAAGGGTAGGTGGTGGTGAATGGAGAGTGGGGTATAGTTTCATATTCAAAGATAGTTTGTTGGGGTGATTAAATTGTTGAGGGTGTAACCTTGGAAGGGGTAGTTCAGTTCAGGAGAAAGATGTTGACAATGAGAATGTAAAAGGATTGAGAGATCAGAGTATTGAACAGGTCATTAACATGGATGTTGAACTCACCCATAGAATTCAAGGATGGGGCTAGGAGTTGGAAAAGGCAGGGAAAAGATTATATTATTTGGGAGGTCAGAAGATTTGCAGCAAACAAGATGGGTGGGGTGGTATATCTGAATAGCAAGAGCTTTAAAGCAGCAGAGACCTTTGCAAGAGGGAGGGGGGAAAAACCATTGGGAAGTTCCAGGTCAATATAATGAATACTATTACTACTATCGTTTTGACTGACATCCTTCCAACAGCACACCAAACCAACCCACAAGCAGCTTTTCAACCAGGAATGCTGCATTTTAGGTCTTCCCACCAGGGGGCGCCTTCAATGCTGGAAACCCGACCTCAAAGCAGTCCCTGGAGGCCAGGAAAGTGTGTCTCAGCCTGAGCTCTGAGGACCCCTAGGGCTTGTCTAAGGTATTGCAAGGAGCTCAGCCGCCCTCGGGCACAACAGCGCTTACTTGCAAAGATTTCTTCAAAATACATGTAAATATTCAACAAGAACAAAAATCCAAATTCCTAAATTCCCTTAAGAAAGTTATTGAATTACTGGAAGGTTTTAGTTTTTAATGTATTTTCTCAGCAAAAGGAGACTAAAAAAGTACAGCTATCATCATATGGGATTTGACGACATTTTCTCCTTGGTAAAAGGAGTCCTCATAATGGCATAATGTAGAGTTGACTGGTAAAACCCATACTTAAAATTTTTCTTCCTATTTAATATATCTGACACAATGTGATAATCAGGGCTGGAGTCAGAACTGTAATAGCAACATCATTATCAACATCTGAGTGTTTACTATGCACCAGAAACGGTTCTAAAATTATACCTAAATTTACTCATTTATTCCTCTCATAATTTTATGAGGCAGGAACTATCTTTAACCCCATTTGACAGAAAAATGAGATCCAGACAGAGAGGGTCACTTGCCTATGGGGACATGGCTAGAAGATGGTGTTGCGGATTTGAATTTCATCTTCCCCTAACCAGCACAGTCCAGGTTACACAGTAGGAACAAACCCCTCTGTATCTCAGCAGCCTACTTTAGCAGATGCTATCTGTTTTGTATGGGTTGGCAGGAGGACTCAGGTTACTGTGCTAACTCAGGGACACATGTTGACATAAGGTTCTTTATGTCTTGTACTTTCACCATCATCAGTGGTCACTACCAAGACAAAAAAGGTATGTGATAGTACCTAAACTAGGAATGAAATGCTTCTGTTTGAAGATGATACATGTCACTTTACACATTTCACTCGCTGAAGCAAGTCACATGCCACATCCAACTTTAAGGGGGCAAATAAGTGCCCTCCTACCATAAGCCTGACAGCAGGCATTCAGACTGTTTGGCATTAATGTAGCACAAATATTTCAAGACTCTGGGCAGGTCATATTCTCTCTCAGCCTCAGTTTCTTTGCCCACAAAAAGAGCATAATCATTTTGTAAGAATCCCTTGTTGTAAGGATCAAATAGAGATGTTTGTTATGTGGCAGAATTGTTGCACCCAACTGTAGCTTCCATCAGCTGAAGAATCTAGGTCTGTCCACAGGTGGTCGTATAGCCTTCCTTCCAGTGCTATCTGCAGAATGGCCTTTCTCTGGACAAAGATAAATGCCAATCTTTTTTTTCTCGAGGCAGAGCCTCACTTTGTCACTCTTGGTAGAGTGGTAGTGTCCTAGCTCACAGCAATCTCAAACTCTTGGGCTCAAGTGATTCTCTTGCCTCAGCCTTCCAAGTGGCTGGGACTACAGGCGCCTGCCACACATCCAGCTATTTTTAGAGGTGGGGTCTTGCTCTTGCTTAGACTGGTCTGGAACCTGTGAGCTCAGGGCAATCAACCTGCCTCTGCCTCCCAGAGTGCCAGGCTTACAGGTACTATTGCCACCGTGCCCGGCCTCCTGCCAATCTTTTTGTCAGTTACTTCACAGTCTTGAAGGGTATAGTTTTCACTTAAATCAATAGGCCATAGTTGGTCCTGGCCCTTGCTAGAAAGTTCAATCTGGAACCGTCAACTGTTGCTGATCACTACGTTGGCTGCCTAAAGGGGCGTCCAACCTGCAGCCACATACAGATTACTTGTTTTGCTTATCTGTGGTGTCCAATATTGTGCAAAATTTTTTCATTAGCTTTTGTTGGTGTTTAATGTGTGGCCCAAGATAACTTACTCTTCCAATGTGTGGCAGAAAAGAAAAAAGGTGGGACATCTCTGCTTGAGACTGAGAGAGTTATCTTTCCCCCAACCTCTCTCTCAATTAAGCCAAGTCACTAGGACTATTTTCTTGGCTTCTCAGACTTTCACTTCATGGACACTTCCCAAGAAGTCTGAGTCAGGAATGAGCTAAGGCATACAACTCCTTTGTCAACCACCAGTGCTGAGGGCCGTACCAAAAAAAAAAAAAAAAAAAAAATGCCCTTTAACAAAAGGCATTTCCCAAACTTCCATGCAAACAGTAGTAACCACATTGCCAATCAACCTCTAGAGTGCTTTGCTGGCTACTTTCCTATGGGTCAGTGACTCCTTCCTCGCTCTTCTAAAAGACTAAGGCTGTGAACTCCATGAGAGACTACCTATTTGTATGGGTTTCACTATGTGCCTGCTACATAACATGTATTTAATAAATGTTCACTGTATTACAATGTTTCTAAAAAATCTTCACATAGATGGATCCATGATGACTTTCTTGTGGAATTTTATCTTATCGACATGCAATTAGACGAGTTGAACTCAGGCCCTGACAGTCTATGAAGCTAAAATAAGGGCAAAGTGGGGGAGGGAAGCAGGCAGAGGAGGAAAAGGAGGACATTTCAAACAGATGTCGAAGCAGAAAATCACAAGGTAATAGCGGACACAGATAGCACATCCCTTTGACTGGATGGAAAAAAAAAAAAGCAGACAAGAGGAGGAGGTTGGGCCCAGACACCAGCAGAGACCTGTGGTTAAAGTCCAGAAGGAAAAAACAGCAGCACAGGGGACAATAAGGCAGGCGGAAAGAGGACGTGGTGTGTTCAATTCTGCAGTCAAGAGCTCCAACAAATGAAGGCAGGATGCGGGGAGCAAATATACCATGTTACCAAAGCTTCCTTTCACCATTCCACGGAGCAATAAACAGAAAGCGGGATTTTCGGTTCTCCACTTCCCAGAGAGCCGGCGGACTGCCGCCTCGCCCCGTCACGTGGCCACAAGCGCCCTTGGCACGTGACTTACCTCGCGCCAGGCCAATCAGCCTCTGCAGGGGCGGAGACACGGAGTCCGAGGGGCGGGAGCATTCGTCGAGGCCGCCTCTTCTCGCGAGCTTTGCGGTTGTAGCTCCACAACCGCCCACGGCTCGGGGCAAAGATCTCGCGAGGCTTGGGCGCTGCGGCGGTAGGAGGAGGACGGGGAAGGACGGAGCCCGGCCGTGGCTGCCTCCCTCGCTCACTCCCTCGCGCACTCGCCCGCCCCCTCCCTCCCTCCCCTCCCTTCCCCGGCCACGGCGCTGGCTCTGGCCCTGGCCCATTAGCTGTTGGGTCTTCTGCTGGGGAGGATGTCGGCTTCGTCGCTCCCCAGCGCCCTGGCCCTCTCGCTGCTGCTGGTCTCTGGCTCCCTCCTCCCAGGGCCAGGCGCCGCTCAGAACGGTAAGCGGGGCGCCGGGGGCGGGCCGGGCGGGGGCTGCGGGGCGCCGACGGCCGGACGGGGCCAGGCTCGAGCCTGAGGAAGTGCTGGAACCAGGCGGGAGTCTGAGGGTCTGCGAGTCAGAGAGGAGGAGGTGCTGGACGAGGGTTTGAAGAGGCGCGGGTGTGAGGACAGGAGGCGCCTGTCGGAGAGGTGGGGGCGTCCGGTGTGCGCTGAAGGTGTCGCTGACTTAGAGGCTTCACATCCTGGGGCTCGTCGCTCGGGGTCGGCGAAGGGACACTGAGGAAGCCGACTTCAGGAGGTGGAGTAGCGGGGGCGGCTGAGGAAGGGGTGCAGCTCTTAAGGAAGGTGGCAGAGGACCGGCGTTTGTGTTTCAGCAACCGGGGGTGGTGTTGGTCGGGCCCTGCACTAGGGAACAGGGCTCCCTGGAACTACTGAGGCCACGTAAGACTGGTGACATTCTTAAAAATAAGGGAGAAATCGGGGGAAGGGAATCCTCAAGAACACTGATGGTGAGCTGAGTACTAGATCCCTGAGGAAGGGGGTAAAGAGTCAGGGAACCTTGCATCTGGGGTGGAGGGAAGGTGGGTGGAAAAAGAAAGGAGTGGGTTGACTGCAGTAGGGGACCTGGAAAAGGGAAGCAGCAGTGTCTAAGTGAGCTGGGGGAAGAGGGCTGGGTTTGCTAAAGAGGGTGGAGTGCTGGGCATTCTAGGGTAGTGGTTGGGAAAGCAGAAAGGAGTTTCTAAATAAGGAGAGGAAGATGAGCAGAGGGAAGGAGGAAAGGTTGAACCTGAAGGTAGAGGTAATGGAGATGGGGATGGAAGAAGATGAAAAACAAGAGAAAGGAGTAAAATGCAGAAAGCCGGGGGTGTAGTATTGGTTTGCAGTGTGGGGGATAAATTAGGAAGGAAGGAGTGAGTTGTGCTAAACGCCGTGGGATATTGGGTGGCCCTTTGGGAAGACAGGGACACAGCTGCAACTGCAGTGGTGGGACTGGGGGCAGTGACTGGTGTGAGAGCGAAATGGAGGAGGTGTGTAATTGAAATCTAAAAGTTTTAAGACAGAAGAGACATTGTTTCTGAGAAACATAAAAGTGCTTTCATGTTTGGATGTGGGTATGGTGGAAATGAATTACTGGGTTTTGAACTGATGTTCCCTGGGATGTGGGTATGGTGGAAATGAATTACTGGGTTTTGAACTGAAGCTCTTTAGAGAAGGAGAAATCGGGTGTGTGGGGGGGGGGTATCATGGGCGTGGGGGATCTAGAGGGAACAGATTCTGGTTGAAGGCATGTGTTACAATTCAGCTGCTGAATTGATCTTTCAGAAGTGAGACTTGAAGGATTGTGAACCTGTTTCTGCTCTTGTGGAGATAGCCATTAAGAGATTAAAAAGCATTTATGAGAACTCAGTACTCAAGAGTGAACTACAAATTATTTTTGCTAATCTTTTGATGTTTCTTTATTATGCTAGAACAATTTAACATTACTCTTGTTAGAAAGCCTGGAATTTAAAACGACTTTAAGTTTTAAAAATCAGTGATAGAGCCAGTTTCTAAGGAGAAACAGCTTAAAATACTGAAGATTACCATGAAAATATATCAATAAAGGATTGAAAAAGCATCATTGGTTAAATATAAGTGTTTTTTGTACCAAATTGTACTAATCAAATTTTATGTGTGCTTCATGGTCCTGGATTATCACTGCAGGGGTCAGGAAGGAAACATTTTTCTGTTCTAGCATTGAATGTGATAAATGTATTGGGTGTTTTCCTGTTTTCCTCTAAAAGAATGAAGCCAATGTGAAATGCAGGGTAGAGTTGGCCAGATTTGTCATATCAGTTTTTCAGCTGTGTTAACAATATAATTTAAAGATGCTAATTTCATTTATTCAATTTATGGAAATACCATGGTTTCATTTTTCACAACAGGTGAGAGGTTCTTGATCTTAATGTGTTTAATCCCTGTGGGCATAGCTTTTTCCCAATGATTTATAATACAGTGAAATTGTAGTTTCTTAGCAACTAAAGCAAGGTTTTTGGATAGGCCTACAAAGACTCATCTGGCTGCTCTCAGTGATATGTATTCTAAATACAGCATAGGACATCTTTTCTCTTGAATTGAGCTTCAATTCAGTCACATGACATGACCTATGAAGTGATGCTGAGCTGCTAGTTGACCCAAATGAATGTAAATTTAATTCAAGGAAGAAATGGCTATTTTTTGAGTTTGAGTTTATATAGTTAAGGATGCCATTTTATAGCTTTCTATCACATGTCTTATGATAATATTCAAGCTTTCAACTGATAATAGCCCTGCATTTGTCTGGATTCATGTCATAGGGCTTATATTTTCTGACATTGCTTCTGAAAGGGATACCTTGCTCTGTGTGATGTTAAAATGTTAGGTTATCTATTAAGGTTGTGATTTGGGGGAAAAAAGTGTTTCTGGATTGAATATAGATTTTTTTCTCTAAAAGATCTCTGTTTCATTATTCCTAACATGAAGAATTTGGACTAGATGACCCTCAAGGTCTCTTTCAGCTCCAGTAAGTCTCAGAGCTACTACATAGGGATTCAGAGGTTTCATTCTGATAGATTTAGACTTGTAAGAGCATGCCATATTTGTTGTTAAAAAATTAATGTATTATCAGAAAGGAGGTTCATTTTAAGCAAGAAACTTGTCCTTAAAAGTAACCTTCCTAATAAGACATTCAAAAGCTTGAGACTTCAGTTGAGTATACACCAAGCAGTATATTATGATCAAGATACAGGTTTGGACACTGATAGACCTGGGTTTGAATTCTAGCTCTCTGTAGCTGAGTGACCTCAAGTAAGATAAGGCCAGTTTTGTCTTCTGAAAATGGAGATTAAAATAATGTCCATTCCCTAGAAATGATGGGAGGATTAAGTGAGAATGGTCACTTCGATTTTAGCCTGGCATATTGTGAATCTCAGTATATATTAGCTATTAGTACTGTTATCCTCTGAAAAGTAGCATTATTAGTTTATTTCTTCATGTATTTATTGAACACTTAAATGTTAATGCTGTTGTCCATCTTGAATAAAGGTAAATAGGACATTCGAAGGCCGCACACAGGGATTTGTGCTTTTGCTTATGTAACATTTTTAGAAAAATGACCAGCAGTGCTGTGTCTGCAATTGTAAGTTCTGGTGAGAAAGTTTATATTTCAATTCGATTGTTTGGAAATTTCATGGCTTTTGTTTTTTTTAAATATCTTTTTAAATGGACCAGGTATCACTTTTTTATGCAATGCCATGGTGAATAAGGGAGATAAAATGGTACTTGGCACACAGCAATGGGCATGTTATAGAAGTTAGCTGAATGAATGAATGAATGAATGTGGAATTAAGTGTAAAAATGTAATATATTTATACTTAAAACATAAAATTGGATAATTAACGTTCACTGAGGAAAGTAAAGAATCTAATGAATTTTTCTATTGATGAGCTAAATTTTACGTCGTTTTGCTTGGGTGATACTAGGTTGTTGTGAACATTGCACTTTGTAACAATGCCAATATTTGCATTAGATGATTCATGGATCTTTTCTGTCAGTTGCTGTTTGCTTCAGTATTTTGGAAATTTTCTCTTCCTGAGTATGTTTTTAGAGGTGTATTTGGTAACTTATTATGCATCTACCCTTTGGGTGAACTGAAATGAGCAAGAGAAGACAAATCGGTTATGGGTTGCAGCTATAGCACAAATGACATGCCAAATGTCAAGCAACAAATTTTGACATAATCCAAATTAAGATTTGACCAGAAGAAATAGTTTGCCTTGGAATAAAGCCTTTCCTAAGGAGATAATAGGCTTTCAGTCTCTCAAACAACTGACTGTCACACCCTGGCATGAGAAATTGGCCAGGGGACTGGGAGGAAAGGCCATGTTACCACATCAGTTCCTGTTCCTGGGGTTGTTTTACAAGGTTACTAGATCCAAATTAGAGATTCATATGGGTTTTTCTGTTGCCAAATATGGTAGAGCTTACCCTATGAACATTATCAAGGCTTAAAACAGCAGAAGGTAATAAAAACTCCTAAATAAAAATGTGCTCCACAGTTAATTTATTTGCAACAAATAAAGATTGAAATTCATTACAGGTGTGACTTTATGTGAGTTAATACAGATCCTCATGAGAAATTAGGCTATTCTGAGGAATCCTTTGTTCTCATTAATGTGATTTTGATGTGGAACATTTTCTCTTGCGGAATATACCTATAGATATTAATAAAAGGCAAATCTATTGTATTATCTTTATTTTTAAAAAATAAAAAGTAATTATTTAATTGGACCTTCAAAGATGACCTGATGTGACTAGAAAAGCACTCTACTAGTTTGGATATTGTTTTTTATTTAATTAGTATGGGGTACTTTTTAAAAGTAAGATGTTTCATATGTAAAATCTGAAACTTTGCTGGATTTATGTAAAGATTTTTTTTCAGACAAATTGGGATGGCGATAGGAGCTAATATCTATTACAAGTGTGTAGAAAAACAATGAATGACCATATTGGATGTCATGCAGGAGATGTTCAACAAAAATTTGAATGAAATTATGCAAATAAGTTTTGAAAAAAGTGAATTTTGTGAAAAATTTTCTGATGCACTCTATTTAATTTATTGTTTACAGTGAGAGCACAATCTGGACAGGATCAGACGTAGAGAATGAAGTTGTAAGAGAAAGGGAAAGACAGAAGAAAGGCTGCATTAGTACAAGGAGAAAAGCAGCATGCAAGAATGAGGAATGCATCTTCGTTTGAGGAGCATCTGGAAAAGTAGACTCTGTCAGAAAGAGTAAATAGATCAGGGACATCTAAAGTAAATTCACACATCAACGCTAAAATAATGGAGTTTAATTTTAAGCACCTTAGATAATGCATTTTTAAGCTTGTTTGTGAGTTTCTTGTGGAATTTTTTTTTTCAGAATTCCTAATTTTAGTTGGTAAGGATTAGCTTTGGGAAGACAGGAAACCTCCCCAGTAAAATTACTTGGTTAAAAATGGTTACATTTTGTAGGCTTATATACATAAATAAACTTCTCACTGAATTTAAAAGTGATTCTGTGTAAAAACATTATTCCAGTAATATTGATGTCTATATTTAAAGAGTGAATATACAAGTCAAATGGATCTACTTTTCATGCATTTATTCATTTTAGCAGGGGGAGTCAGAGTTTGTACCTAATTCCAATTTGGTTTGTTACCTGAAATTGAAAGTTTCAATTCTGGCCTTTTATAGTTTGCTTTTGTGTATGTGCAAAGATAAACTTTTATCAGTCAAACTGTTAATTTGAGGTTTTTTATACCTGATGGCTCAGAACTTTTAATTGGTCTATCTGTGTGGAAATGGTGTTTATTGAATATTTGAAGAATTTCCTAAGTATCTACATTTATTTGCACATAGTAAGATAGGGGAGATGTTTAATGTTCCTCAGACACCTGCAGGTTTTTTGCTTGCTTTCTTTTTGTTAATTTTCAAATACCACCCCCCCCCCCAAATTCATATCTGTTCATTAAAACCAAATGTGTTTAGCTCGATGGAAAAATCTTGTTGTCAAGTTTCTTATCCTAAAAAATACTAAATGATATTCTTTTGCGTTTTTGGAAACAGTTATGGAATGTTTTAAGACTAGCCCCTTTTTACCAAATCTTAATGACTAGAGCTTTATTGTATGCTTTATGATATTTTCCAGAAGCATGTCAATTTGTATATGCTTCTTTTCCTTTTACTTTATCATTGTTACACCCAAGTATTATTTCAAATTGACTAGACGGTGAAATATAAATGAGATGATGTGAAATCACTTCAAAAGTGTCAGGGTTTCATATGTTATGTAAGGTTCTATTATTAGAAAACATTAAGTTCCAAATTGTACCAATAATCACATCTGTGTCGGATACTCTATTCTAAAAGTGTTTAAACACAAAATACATGACAAAATGTTAAGTCCTTTCTTGAGAAAATGCTAATAAGACAAAATATTCGTGTACAGTAAGATAAACAAAACAAACAAGTAAGAGTGTGCTTCCATATATAAATTATGATGCCATTGATTATTTTCTTCTTCGTGATGGTGGTATTTTACAATCACTGAACTAGATGTGTCTAAATTCTCTTCCAGTTTTAAAAATTGCAGAAATCTATTGACATTACAGTTTAGGTACTGTTTGTCTCCAAGGGCACAGAAAGATAATACTTTCAGGTTTGAAAAGTTTTTAGAAATTTATTTTTGGAAATAATGAAAATTGACTTTTGAGGCATTCACTGTTTTGTCTCCGTATCTACTTCAGACAAAGCTTGCAGTTCTTGTTTCAAGGAAGGCAGAATAGTGCATGCAGTTCAGAGATCTCATATTAAACTTCCTGGGAGGACTGCCATTGTGAATTAAATAATTAAGAAATGAAAATTCCTGCCAGGTAGGTAGGTAGGTGTTTTTGTATTTTCTGTTGGTTGAAAGTGGTTGACTTGAGAAAAGACAATGAAACACATTTAACTCTTTGTATTTTTATGTTATCTTTTGAGGAAGTTTGTTTTCTTTATGTGACTTAGTTTCTCCAGCCACCCCCCACCTTTTTTTGAGAGTTTTTTTTTTTTAAGTACAGTGGCTTGATCATAGCTCACTGAAACCTCAAACTCCTCAGCTCAAGCGATCCTCTTGCCTCATCCTCCTAAGTAGGTGGAATTATAGACATAAGCTACCATGCCCGCCCAGCTAATTTTTCAATTTTTTATAGAGATGCTCTTGTTCAGTCTGGTCTTGAACTCCTGACCTCAAGCAGTCCTCCTCAGCCTTCCAGAGTGGTAGGATTATAGGCGTGAGCCACAGTATCTGGCCTCTTATGCATTTTTTTTAAAGACCTGTAAACCTGTCCCTTATAGTTGAAGAAAGCAGCCCAAATGTTATCTGAATTAAATCTGAGGAAGTGCCTAGATTGACACTTCTTAGAAACAACACATTTAAAGTTATAAATTTATAAGCTTACTCATTGTACTACTTTGTTATCTGTTAGGTAGGCCCGTTTCTTTGCTTTTTCCTTCCCTTTACCTTTTTGTTAGAATTTCAGGCATGCTCAGAAATAGAGTCAATAATGAGTAAACCCCTATATACTCATTATCTAGTATCAACAATTTTCAGCTACTGCTTATTTTTAAAATAACCTAAAATTACTTTGCAAAATAGAATTTTTGAGGACCTGAGATGGAGTTAGTAGGGGTTCACTTAGGTTAGTAAAATACAATATTTGACTCATATTTAATCATATTAAAATAACTTTAAGAATATAAAAGCTCTTTTTTTTTTTTTTTGAGACAGTTTCACTTATTAACCCTTGGTAGAGTGCTGTGGCATCACAGCTCACAGCAACCTCCAACTCCTGGGCCTAGGCAATTCTCTTGCCTCAGCCTCCCGAGTAGCTGGGACTACAGGTGCCCACCACAACGCCCAGCTACTTTTTTTGTTGTTGCATTTTGGCTGGGGCTGGGTTTGAACCCACCACCCTCGTATATGGAGCTCTTTAGAAAAAGGCTTTCAAACCTTTTAGTCTGTGACCCAGATAGAGAAATAAAGTTCATCTGTGACTAATATAAATATGTGACAAAGTTATATAAATATGTAACGTTTTGTGAAACAATAGCTATCCTTACTCCAGGTGTGCTTGCTATATTAAAAGAAGATCTTGTAAATTGATTTTATAGTTCCTTAATGGGCCATGGGATTCAATTTGGGAAACAGAACATTTTCAGATTTGAAATAATTTTCTTTTATATATGTATATACACCATGTCAATCTGGAATATTCTGGTGAATTTTCTTTTTTTTTTTTTTTGGAGACAGATTCTCACTATGTGGCCCTTAGTAGAGTGCAGTGAGGTCACAGCTCACAGCAACCTCAAACTCTTAGGCTTAAGCGATTCTCTTTCCTCAACCTCTGGAGTAACTGGGATTACAGGCACCTGCACAATGCCTGGCTATTTTGTTGTTGTTGTCAGTGTTGTTTAGCAGGCCTGGCCAGGATTGAACCCATCAGCCCTGATGCATGTAGTGGGTGCCTTAACCACTGAGCTACAGGCGCTGAGCCTACTTTGATGATCTTTGTAACAAAATAAGGATTTTCAGAAGGCATTTGTAAGTAATATCAGCACATACTCTTACTACTCACTATTTGTGAAGAAAATATAGCAATTTTGGATAAATACCTTAGCCATTATTTTTATTATTATTATTTTTTCGTATTAGATCTTGGGAGAAAAAGGGAAGCCACAGTAATTTGAATATCAAAATCAGGACGTAATTTATTCAGTATGTTTAGTTTACCATTCTTTTAAGTTAAAGCTTGTGTTCCTTATTCCCTAGCTGCTGCCTTTTGAGTTCGGTACTGGGTTGGGAGCATTACTGTTTATTCCAATCTGAATGCTTACTAGGTGCTGCTGTCACATTTCTGGTGAGTACAGATTGACTCTAATACTGGCCAAGGGAGGAAAGGAAGGGGGAAGCAGAATCATCCCTGAAGAATCATCTGCCTTTCACATTTAAGATCCTAGAATAGCAGGATTATTTTCTTGTTTTTAGACATTGCTGCTTGGAGGGGAAAAAAAGGCAATAAGCCATCCTTGTCCTTTGTTGGCAGCTCTCTGTGAAATAACTTTTCAACCCATAGATTGAAGAAATGTGTTAAATTTAACTTGGGATTTTTTTAATATACAGGTTTAGCAGGTTTGAGGACTATTGTGTAGCAATTGGAAAAAAATAGAACAGCAACTCCAACATGGAAATTATATTCATTAATGCTAAATCTCAAATCATTCACCAAGGGAGATGAAATAAATGGCCTTAATGCAAACCGGGAAACTGCTACCTGGAAAAGAGCAAGTATAAAGAGGTTTCAAATAGCTTGCAGTACACTGTCATTGAATTACCCTTAGACAAATAACATAGTGATCATATATCAAAATTGTGCTGCTGAGTGTTACTGTTTTGTTCCTAGGATTGAACTTCAAATAACTAAGTATATACTTTTTAACCACATTTAGAAAAGACATAGAATCTGTGTTGATAGTAGGAGAAGATTTAGGAGAAGACCTGTAGGAGCTAAACTTAGGAACAGGGAGCACTAGGGGATGTGATTATCTATTAATACCTTCAAGGTAGCTGTGCAAATGAAGTAAGGGAATTAGGCAGTCTCCAAAGATGGATGGGTTGTATCAGAGAGCATTGTCCTAGAGTACAGGGAAGAAAGCATAGGTTTTGTATTAAGAAGATGATTGTAATGAAACTAACAGAAGAATAGATTTGTTTGTACTTACTCATCAGAATCATTGTAAGTAGGGCAAAGATCTGGTTTCTGTTATATTTATTATTGTAGATAGCTCATAATTCCTATGAGCTCAATAGGAGAAAAATATTTGGCGATTAATGTGAAAGGAAAGAAGCTTTTTAGAAGTTTTTAAGGGTCAGAAATTAGTTTGTTTCTAACTCTAAAGCTTTTTGATTATTAATTCAAGAAAAATGACAGATTAATTTGAAACCCATTAAAGTAGCTGTTAGGACCTGCCTGTAATACTTAGAGCATGATTCCATTTATTATAACCTTCAGAAGCACCTTCTTTTTGTTAATCAAAAACTTAAACTATGAAATTCTTCCAGTCTGTGTTTAATACAAAGAAGCATGGATGATAAAAGAGTTCACTAGACTTTGGATGGAACCTAGTAAATGTATAACCTTTGGCCATTAGACTTTAGGCATTTTCTTTTTTTATGATGTTAAAAGATATATAATGTGCTTCTAAGAAAGCCATACTGCATGGAAAAGAGTGCTTCTATCCTAGCTCCTAAGACTTTAATTGTCAAATTTGTGCTGTGATAGACCCCCACCCTGTTCTTTAGGAGTGGGAGGTGGTGGTGCATGTAAGACCTTGAGAGAGATGGGAGCTCACTTTTTTTTTTTTTTTTTGCAGTTTTTGGCCGGGTCTGGGTTTGAACCCATCACCTCTGGCATATGGGGCTGGCACCCTACTCCCTTGAGCCACAGGCACCACCAAGGGAGCTTACTTTTAATTACTACAGAGAGGTAGGGTTGCCAGATAAAATGTAGGGTGTCCAATTATATTTGAATTTCAGATAAATAATGAATTTTTTTTTTGAGACAGAGTCTCAAGCTGTCACCCTGGAGAGAGTGCCGTGGCATCACAGCTCACAGCAACCTCCAATTCCTGGGCTCAAGTGAGTCTCCTGTCTCTGCCTCCCAAGTAGCTGGGACTACAGGCACTGGCCACAATGCCCGGCCATTTTTTGGTTGCAGCCGTCATTGTTGTTTGGCAGGCCCGGCTGTATTCGAACCCGCCAGCTCAGGTGTACGTGGCTGGTGCCTTAGCCGTTGAGCCAAGGGGCCGAGCCTAAATAATGAATTTTTATTTGCTAAGTCTGGCAATCCTAGAAGAATGTTTTCTTTGGTATTTTGGGTATCTAGTTAGAACTTAAAAGACAAAGAGCCTTGTAAGTTAGTGAGTTTTTGTGTATTAAAAGAAATCTTCCTAAAGTAGATTTAATGTTTGTAATCACATTACATTGCAAAATTTGTGTGAGAAAATACAGTTTAGGGTAGTGTGGTTTTATTTTGATTATATTACATTTCCATATATGTTTTTTTTAATTCAGCTACCTTACATTTGACAGAGTCACTTTTTCATTTATTTATTGAAAAGTAAAGTTTTCAGAAAGGTGAGCAGAGTACCTCAGGCTATTTTTCAGCAATTCCCCTCTTAATAAAGTATTTTGAACTTTAGGGCATTATTGCCTAAAGGGTATATATGAGATAAGGTTGTTTTGGGGGCTATTGGTCCAAGGATTATCCTTTTTGAGATTTGCCTGGCATCTTGGAATATATTTGTATTCTTAAAGAAGAAAAAGGTATGAATGAAGATGTAACGACACCCTTCTTAGTGGGTTCTGAATAATTTTCACTTACTGAATTATGATCACCTGATTTAGAGAGTGGCTGTTAGCTCTGCAACAGACTAGGGATGGATTTCTTTACAGTTAAATTTCAATACTAAGAAAAAACACAGTTTCAGGAGTTTTATTTGAAATTATTTCGAGCTGTAGTGTATCAGAAGTTCACTGTAAGAAATTTATCTTTTGTCTTGCTGATGTGGCCTGGGACAGGGAGTTGGTACCTAACAAGAATTGAATGATGGAGTAAGTTTCAGGGAAAGTGGCATTAAGTAACACGAAACATAATCCTAACTACACATATTTATTTGAAATATATTTAAGGCAAGTATTAAATGAAAAATAATTAGATTTTTTTTTTTTTTTTGGTCGTAGTTGTCATTATTGTTTGGCAGGCCGAGGCACTCCGGTATATGTGGCTGGTGCCCCAGCTGCTGAGCTACAGGTGTCGAGACAGTTTATAGGTTTTTTTTTTTGCACTTTTTGGCCGGGGCTTGGTTTGAACCCGCCACCTCCGGCATATGGGGCCAGTGCCCTACTCCTTTGAGCCACAGGCGCTGCCCCAATTTATAGTTTTTTAATGAAAGTAGGAATTAGTATAGTTTAAATTTGATGCCTAAACTTGGTTGGAGATAATATTACAGAATAAATAAGTTGATATGTTCTGTTACCATTGTAAATGTAAAATGTAAGTCAGAACTTCATTGTGATGCAATGAAGTTTAATAGAAAGAGCATTGGATTTATCAGTGTCCCTGGAATCCTGTCTCTTTGCTTTTTAGTTCCTATAGTTTCTATTTAAAAATGACTGTAATACTTAACATAGGGTTTTTATGAGATTAAATGATAATGTATGAAAAGGTACATAGTAATATTGTAAAGTGATACGTTTATAGCTTTGAGTTATAGGGCCTGTTATGTATAGTGTTTGCCTTTAATAGAATAGCTGCAACTGTGATAGTTCATAAGAAAGTGAAGAGGGAAAATGAAGTACTAATGAGAAAGGCCAGATTATTTCAAGCTTGACTTTTTTTGACAAATAGTGATGATATTAAAATGTACATTTTAAATGGTTACCAGTAGACCAGCCTTTTCACTGAATTAATTATTCCTATCTACTAGAGAAGGTTGATACTGAATTTCTGTAGTCTTTGTAGTATACCCACTGCTCCACTGCTCTCATCTCAAGTTTAGTTTAGTCACCGGGACCTCCTATTGTCCTTCATCTCCACTCCTCCCACGCTCACCTCCCCACCCGTAAGCCCTCCCCCCATAGTGAAGTCAGTTATCTATCTGTGTCTCCTTTCTATTAGCATATGTTTTATAACCACTTTTACTATCCTGAAATGAAATTCGTGAATGTTTTAACATTACATATTATTAAAGAAAAAACCCCAAACAATGTAATTCTCTAAATGTAATATAAAGGGAAAAACAAAAGAAAATAACATAATAAAATATTTAGATCAATCTGTAAATGTTCACTCATGGCTACACAGGAAGACAATGAAGTAGCCCACTATTTATATTATATACAGAGGGTGCCAGAAAATGTATACATGTTTTAAGAGATACTATCTATGTATTACTTTTCAAAGTTGAATTGAAATCAAATGTACCTAGACATACTGTGCACTTCCATTTTACCTGCAATTTGTACACTTTTTGGGGAATGATTTACTACCAATAAGATCCCTTAAAATGTATACATTTTTTTTTCACTCCTTGTTTTTATGTAGGAAAACCAAGGATTGTTAAAGCTGCAAGTGCAGACTTAAATACATTTATGTTGTAATGGTGACTCAAATAATACAGGTAGCATTGCTATTGATAATGTGCTTTTCTGAAAAGGTGAGCAGCTCTTGGTGTCCAAATGAAACAACAGTCTGTGCCTGCTTTAAATAGTAATTGCATTCCTGGAAAATTGAGTGATGATTAAACTATGCAATACATTTAAAACAGTTACGTTCTAGCCTCCTTTTTCATCCTGAATGTCATTTGAAAGTGGTGTAGGAAGAGGGGCAATTCTTTATTGTGTTAAGACTTTTTTCCACTTTCTGGGATATTGAGGATCTTTGGTGTTTGCCTACTAAAGGCCAGTAGTGCCACCACAGTTACTGTATCAACCAGAAATACAGTCACAAATTTCCAAAATGTCTTATAAAAGACAGAGCAGCACTCATTGAGAATATCTCCATTCTGGGCTTGGCGCCTGTGGCTCAACGCGCTAAGGCGCCAGCCACGTACACCTGAGCTGGTGGGTTCGAATCCAGCCTGGGCCCGCCAAACAACAATGACGGCTGCAACCAAAAAATGGCCGGGCGTTGTGGCAGGTGCCTGCAGTCCCTGCTACTTGGGAGGCGGAGGCAAGAGACTCTCTTGAGCCCAGGAATTGGAGTTTGCTGTGAGCTGAGCTGTGATGCCACAGCACTCTATCCAGGGTGACAGCTTGAGGCTCTGTCTCAAAAAAAAAAGAGAATATCTCCATTCTGTCTCTGCACTTGTAAGTATCCTCTGATATAGGATTAATAGCACTTAGTCCCCATGATAACCTGGTCAAAGTCATACCTCTTCTAGCAGTGAAAAGGCAAGGAAGAATGGTTCACTTGCCTTTATTCTTTCTGTTAAGATGCATTAAATCAGGATTGTAAACTCATTCACTGCAGGAGCTAAGAAAATACCATTTGCTAAGCTGGAGAATACATGCTTTGAAAGCTCTAAAAGTTGGATTTTTGGAAACTGTGTGGGCCAGGTGCAGTGCCTCATGTCTGTAAACCCAGCACTTCAGGAAGCTGAGGAGAAGGGATTGCTTGAGGCCAGGAGTTTGAGACCAACTTGGGCAATAGTGCAAGATTCTGTCCTTATCAAAACAAAAAAAATAAGCGGGATGTGGTGATAACACACCTGTCCAGCTACTTGGGAGGCTGAGAAGGAGGATTGAGTCTCAGAGTTTTGAGGTTAGATTGAGCTATGATCATGCCGCTTCTAGCCTAGTGACTGAGTGAAAATAAAAACATTGTGCTGGTCACATAAAATTGTCAGCAGCCCTCTGTGTTGTGTCATCTTCACCAAAGGATTATATTTTTGAGAGATTAGGTTGAAATCCCTATTTTTGGCAAATCTCTTAATCTCTCCTATCCTCTGTTTTCTCATCTGCCTATTAGGCATAATGCGTACCTTACAGGATGGTAGTTAAAATGAGATTGCATACGTAAAACACCTGCCTAGCATAGTTCCCTGTCACAAGATATGAGCTTGATAAAAATTTTTATCTGCCATTAGTATCCATTCGTTTATCTTAGTTTATCTTTTAATCAATTGTTTGAAAGCTAGCTATGTGTTCTGTAGTGAAATGGTTATTGAATTTGAAATTTTTAATATAGGGGCTATTAGTTTCTTATTTTGATTAACATACAACTGACTTACCTTTTGGGCTATATGGATCCTGTTACTTACCACATTCCAAACTATTTCATTAAATCACATTCCTTAGTCTTTCAGGTTATCTCTCAACATTAATGTATCCAGGTAGCAGTGATCTTTATTATTGAAGTCACCTTGAAGCTGGTAATTTTGCAGGTGCTACAGTAATGTATTGCATCATGAAAATTAGATTGTTCCATAGAAGTGACTTTTTTTATAGTTGCTGAAGTTAGAAATTTAGTAACATGACTTTTGCTAGGAAACTCTAGTATATGATTTTCTTCCAATTCAGTGAATGTTTTGAAAGTTCAGCGTATTCTTGGTTCTTATGAAGTACAGTAGAGACCTACATGTCTTCCTGTACATCTTCTTTTTAATCTTTAGCAGCAGAAAGGTTTTTTCTTCTTTAACTTTTCTTAAGTAATTAAGACATTGATCTAAATTGTTAAACCAGTATAAGAAACATGTAAACATGTACTGTATTCCTATCCCCATAAAATTCTGTTCATTTTTGTTTTCTTCCACAATATGATTTTGAGTCCTTTAAAAAAGCTCGATGCCTTAGTTTATATGTGCGTATGTTTTTTATATATATGTGTATATACAGAGGGTGCCAAAATATGTATATACATTTTAAGAAAGGAAAAAACTATTAAAATTGTAATACTCAAGTCAGGTTTGACTACTGCAATTACAAAAGATAAAAGGTACAATATACAAGATAACAGAGGTTAGCTGGGCGTTACAGCAGGTGCCTATAGTCCCAGCTACTTGGGAGCTGAGGCAAGAGAGTCGCCTAAGCCCAAGAGTTTGAGGTTGCTGTAAACTGTAATGCCATGGCACTCTACTGAGGGTGACATAGTGAGACTTTGTCTCAAAAAAACCCAAAAAACAAGATAACAATGTTATCTTAATATATTATTATAATTTTAATACATTTCTTTCTTAAAATGTGTATACATTTATTGGCACCCTGTGTATAGTAGGTGTATATATGTAAGTTTTTAAAAGTCTTTTTCTGTTTTTCTTATGTTAATTTTTTTTTTTTTTTTTTTTTTTTTTTATACAAGAGTCTCACTATGTTGCCCTCGATAGAGTGCCGTGGAGTCACAGGTCATAGCAACCTCAAACTCTTGGGCTTAAGCGATTCTCTTGCCTCAGCCTCCCAAGTAGCTGGGACTACAAACACCTGCCACAACACCTGGCTACTTTTTTGTTGGAGTTGTTTTGTTTTGTTTTAGCCAGCCTGGGCCAGGTTCGAACCCACCACCCTCGGTGTGTGTGGTGTGTGTGGTCGGCGCCCTACCCACTTAGCTACGGGCGCTGCCCTCTTATGTTAATTTTATTCTCTTTACCTATAACTTTTCTTGTTACTGCCCCTTCTGATATCTTCAGTTTCTAGATAAACTAAATTCTAGATTTGGCATTTTCAAATGTTTTTATTCTGTTTTATTTTAATCCTTTTTTAGTCAGAGGGTGGCATATTCTATTATACTTGTAATATGAAACTTTAGATGACTGTTTTTTTTTTGAGACAGAGCCTCAAGCTGTCCCCCTGGGTAGAGTGCTGTGGCATCACAGCTCACAGCAACCTCCAACTCCTGGGCTCAAGCGAGTCTCCTGCCTTCACCTCCCAAGTAGCTGGGATTACAGGTGCCCGCCACAACGCCCGGCCATTTTTTTTTTTTTTTTTTTTGTTGCAGCCATCGTCGTTTGGCAGGCTCGGGCTGGATTCGAACCCACCAGCTCAGGTGTACGTGACTGGCGCCCTAGCCGCCTGAGGCACAGGCACCAAGCCAGATGACTGATGTTTTTGGGCAGGAATGTCTGCATATTGTGATTTCTGGGTATTTTTGCATTTCCTAGTAGCTGTTTAATGATTTTCTTTGTACAGTGGAGATTTCTCTACCATGCTTTTTTAATCTTTTGATACCCACAGGGTCATGATGTCCATATTTGTCCCCAGAAACATTCATCTAGTCTTTGAGGCCTAGTCACAAAGGAAATTAATTTCTGATGGAACTGAGGACATGAGGACAGAAGGCATTCTCGGCAGGGGGAGGCTACTAATGAATATTGATTGTGAGCTGTGTGCACTTGCTGTGGACTGGTAATTTTAGTGCTTCCCTGCAAGGCTGCCACTTACTGTGGAGTGTATATGAAACATTCCAAAACCTCTGCCCTGTGGAGCATATAATTTGCTACTCAGTGGCAAGTAGACATTAAAATTAAGTTTGGGGGTGGGGGTAGTGCTAAGGTAATCAGCTTGAGGATAAGAAAAGGGTAAATTTTAATTATTAAAGAAAAAACCCCACTGGAATATGTAGAGTAGTAGTTCTTGTTGAATAGGAACAACATTAGGTTATAGTGAAAATTGCTCAGAAATTACCCATAGAAGCATGAGCTTCCTGGCATGTGTATTTTAGTAACAGGTATGTGTATTTCAGTAGCTTTAAAAACGAGAATGAGAAAGCGTTTGAGTGGAATGTGTTTTAGTAGTGTCTGAGTAGTTATCCCCTTACTATTCTGCACCGCTGTTTGTCGCTGAAAGAGCTCAAGAATTTTATTAAGTCTTACACTCTGGAAATACATCATTGTATTGATTGAAAAACTTGGCAATTTTCATCATTGAAAAACTTGGCAGTCGGGGGTAGTACTAGGTGAGCCTGAGGTAACTCAATACTTAAAGCTGGTCAACTATCTCTGCCTAGAATTTAATGAAGTTTTCATCAGGTTCAATTTTCAAAGAATAGATGTAGCTAAGTATAGGAGGGAATATTAGCAGACAGGAAGAATGAACTCTCCTGCACTGGATAGTGGTTAACCAGTATTTTAACATAGAATTGCTTCATTTAATTTTTTGAAAGAAGGGAAAAGTTACTGGATTTTTAAGAATTAGGAAGGAACTTGCTTACATGATAACTTCATGTAATAACCAGAGTTGAACTTAAAATATTGAAGTTCTTCCGTTTACTCCTAGGTTCCCTCTTCCCAGGAATATGTTAGTAGTTTGTGTATCCTTTCGAAGGTTATAGATATATCATTTACTTAATGTGATACTGTGCATTTAGTAGTAGTATGTTACAGTTCATCTTGATATTTATGGTCTTTTTTGAATCTAGTCATTGGAGTGACAGGTATTTTCATTTATGTAAATGTATGGAGCTGCTAGAATACATCACATCCATTGTTACTAATTGTCACCAAAAGGAATTATGTTGTTGTTGGCCGCATCTTTTTTTTTTTTTCTTTTTCGGAGGCAGAGGCTCACTCTTTTGCTCAGGCTGGAGTGCAGTGTGGCAAGATCATAGCTTACTGCAACATCAAACTCCAGGGTTCAGGCTGTCCTCTTGCCTTAGCCTCCTGTGTAGCTGGGACTACCAGCATGTGTCACTATGCCTGACTAACTTTTTTATAGAGACAGGGTCTCACTCTTGCTCAGGACCTCAAGCAATCCACTGCTTCGGCCTTACAGAGCAAGCCACCAACTGATGACTGCATTCTTGATACTAAAGTTGGCCTATTGAGAGGGCCTTTCTTATTCCAAACAAGAAAACTGTTCACTAAATGGAAAAGAAAAATACATTGCTCTGATTTTATCCTCAGGCGTATACTTTATGACAGAAATCTTAAATATTCACACATTAGTATCTTAGCCATGTGGATAATTCCTGGGACAACTCTTCTAATTTTTTTTTTTTTTTTTTTTTTTGAGACAGAGCCTCAAGCTGTTACCCTGGATAGAGTGCTGTGGCATTATAGCTCACAGCAACTTCCAATTCCTGGGCTCCAGCTAGTCTCTTGCCTCCGCCTCCCAAGTAGCTGGGACTACAGGCGCCCGCCACAACGCCCGGCCGTTTTTTGGTTGCAGCCGTCATTGTTGTTTGGCGGGCCCAGGCTGGATTTGAACCTGCCAGCTCAGGTGTACGTGGCTGGTGCCTTAGCCTGCTGAGCCACAGGCGCTGAGCCAACTCTTCTAATTTTTAGTGAAAGCATTCTAGAAACAATTTTGCTGTCACTTTCAAGACAAGCAGCAATATTTTGCAGGTGTTTGAGAAACTAGGTAACATAGGTAGGTAATATAAGCTGACTCTCCACCTCATTGTGGAGGTGGAGATTCTACGTAATCATGTAGCTATGAGGTAAATGAAGATCTGGTTGGTCAGCATGCAAACAAGTAAGGGAGAATAGAATAGATTTGGACAACTGGCTGAATTTTGGGAGTTTTTTTTTAAGGACTGAGGAGGCAGCAAGTTTTAGTGGATAGAACATTAGTGAACAGGAGTCAGAATATTTGAATTTTAATAAGGGTTCTGCAACTAAATTATAGCATCTTTGGACCATGGTATATTAAGTGTTAAATTGGGGTAGGAATTCGATTTGGGAGTTTTCAACTTTTAGCTAAAGAAAGTTTTTTTTAAAATATTAAGTAGAATCTGCATTTGTTATTTAGATAAAAGTAGAGCTGTTTGGGGTAGAGGGAATCCCCTAAGTATTTCAGAGAATCCTAAGGGTCTAAGGAGCAGGGTCTTTAAGTTGATGACATGGATGACCCTTTTGTAAACCTATTTTTAAAGGGCATTTTGTACCTTTGGCTCATGATCTACTAGGTCAGTCTTGATACCTGCATGAAGGGATCCTATGCATACTTTGCAGAGTCAGTGATTAAATACTTACACATGTGTCTGTGGTTGAAATGGGACCAAAAGATGTTTCCTTTAAGGCAGAATCCATAAAATAGCACAAAGATAACTGTCATATGCAAAAGGAATTCAATAATTTTTATTACAAGGCTTGTCAGCCTCTTTGTGGGAAAGAGCTATCATTTGCTCTAAGTTTTGAAATTCAGGAATACGTACATGATAGGAGACTGCTGGGTTGCATTAAGTCTCTACTTGGAGACGGAATGAAAATAGTTATTTTCATCCCTTCTTGTTGGAAAGAATATCTAATGGGTGTGTCGTTTTAGCATCCACCTTACAGATCCCGCCAGTAAGAACGGAGACATACTAATAAGTTCTAGTTTACTAGTTAGGAACATATGCTCTAAAAAATTGGTCGTCAGCCAGGCTCAGAGGCTCACCCCTGTAATCCTAGCACTTTGGGAGGCCGAGGCTAGACCAAGACCAGCCTGGGCAACATGGTGAAACACTGTCTCTATTAAAAAAAAAAACAAAAAACAAAGAAATAAACAAAACCTGACAGAAAACAGCTAGGCATGGTGGCTCATACCTTTAGTTTCAGCTACTCAAAAAGACTGAGGTCAGAGTACTATTTGAGCCAAGGAGGTAGAGATCACAGTGAGCTATGATCATGCTTCTGCACTTCAGCCTGGGTGACATAGTTAAACATCTCTAAATGAAAAAAAAAAAAAAAAAAAAAAAAACAGCCATGGTTAGTAATGCTGAATACTTTCTAAACTCAGACTCACAAATAATTTTTGTATAGGTAACTTACAAAATGGGATGGATGTGTAGTTATAAAGGCCTGAACTGGTTACCTTATGAGGAAGAAGAGTTCACTCTATGCCAGTCATCCTAAGATAACATGTGTCTGAATTAATTAGTATATATAGATTATGGACAGCAGTAAACAAAACATTACTGTAAGTGAGGCGATACAGTGGAGTGTTGAAAGCTCTGGAATTATGCTACCAAGGTGTGCTTCCTGCCCCTACTATCTGTAGAATGGCAATAACACCCTTAAGAGATAGACTTTATTATTATGTAGCAAATTAAATTATATGGTATACTTTGCATTATGTGTGACATAACTGATCAAGAAAGATTAAACTGCTGTTCTTATAATTTGCTTTGAGACATTATGTGTCTTTTCAAAGTGTTCTCTCTTTTTTTGTTTTTAAGAAAGAAAATATCCTACTCTCTGCCCTTCCACCACCATGGTTTTTTCTTCAAGGTTATCTTTTTTAAAAAAAGAGAGATTCCCAGTTTTGATTCTAGGTGGTTTACAGAGAATCTGAAATTCCTTCTCTCTTTCAGATGTGATGATAGGCAGCATCACTACCTGATTTGGAAAGGAGTAGTTAAGTTGTATTGTAAAGTAAAATCTCAACTAAAATCTATTTTATAACCAGTTTTTATTCTTTGCTTTTTTAGAAAATAAACTAACTTTAGGGATTTGATTTTTTTTTTTAATAAAAGTAATTCCTAGGGCATCCATGGTAAATTCATAGTCAGTTTTTTTGGAATGTGTGATTCTGTTGATAATCACAGTGGTGGCTCTGACAGCCACCTGTTTAAGAAAAATCCCACTAATCAAAGAAAGATGGATTCATTTATTGTACTGGTTATTAAGATGACTGGTAATTTTAATTTAATAGGTTAAAATTTAATGAAAGGATTTTATCCTTAATCTTTGGTTAATGAGAATCTTATTTCTCACCATTCTTTTAACAAATGTTATTGAATATAATGTACGTAAAGAGGCACTGTAGGGATAGAAAATTAGAGACATGCCCTGATTCTGAAATAATTTATCATCTATTGAAATATATTGTCTACCTCATGTATCTTGATGGATTCATAGAATACTACATTCCAATTAATTATTTCTAATATGTAGATTTGCAGAATATTAAAGCCAAAAGAACCTTAGAAATCAACTATTTCAATCTTTTTGTATGGAAGGGAACGGAGATTTCAGGTTTTAACATATGTACATATTTATTAAAAGAATGATTCCTACACATCAGTATACCTTTTTGAAAGCCACAATTTAAACTATGTCCAGCATTTTATTATCATGCAGTTTGGTATTCATTTCTGCAGTTGATAAGAGAATACATGGTAATGCATTTAAAAAAATCAGTGTTATCTTGGCCTGTTGTTTTTAATTATGGTTTATGATTTTACTAAATATGATAATCCTCTGAGATTATTAAGTGGAGAACTACCTTTTGCAAATATTAATGTTCACTGATATTTTTAAACTACCATTTAAAATTAAGAGAAGTAGTTTCTTCTGTTTGAGAATAAATAGGGCCTTGTACTTTTATAATAAAGTGAGAGGTTCTGGCTAATGGGAAAATTATACCAAAGTTATGGCCAAAGGTGGTATAGCTACCAAATAGTATTGAAGGTAGAAGAATAAAGTGGAAGATTTATCAGTTTTGATAAAAAATAAAATAAAGCCAGACATTTGGAGGTGGTTTGAAGGACTTGATAGTTTGAATCTGAGATACAGGTATTTAACAATGGAAGGGGTTCCTAGAAAATTATTAAAGTTCTTGGGAAAAGTTTGTAAGATACGTATATACTATTTTTAGAATTGGAAGTTTATTGACCTGGAGTTTTTTCTGGAATAGCTCCAGCTCTAATTTCTTGATCTAACACAATACATTCCTTAGGTTCTCTGTAGGTTGAGTCATCATAATTTTCAGTTTGTGCCTGAAACCCCATCATAATCATTAAAAGTATCTCTTTTACTCTTTAAAGTGTCTTCTTTGGATGACAGATTTTTTGGTATCTTACCCAGAAGTGTAATATCTGCTTCTGGGCACTTAGCAGGATGAAAGTTTATGAAATTTCCTCCTATTTGGGGTAACATTGTTTTCTTTGTGATGGGAGATTTCTGTTAAATGGAATTAAATTTCCATTAAATTAGGAAGACATTTATTAAGATGGCCTAGTGGAAGTCTGGGACATCTCAAAGTTTAAAATAATGTCTAGGCTAGAAAAGAGTCCTATATTTTCTGTGCTTATGTCAGAAACATAAGATAGGTGGACATTACAAGCTTGTCTGGACAGAAATGAATTCTCATTGCTGAAAGATTTATGTAATTTTGTTTTGTAAATTTATCTACAATTAGATACACTTAGTCCCAAGGGCAAATAAGTCTCAGTACATGTTTATAATTATTTTTCAGATAATACTTTTAATTGTTTTAATTATTTTATTATCTTTTGAACAGTTTTGGATTCACAGCAAAATTGAGCAAAAACTACAGTTTCCTCATAACCCTTTCCCCTCCCCTTATACTGCCTCCTCTACTATTAACATCATCCTCTAGAGCAGTACATTTGTTACAGTTAATAAACCTGAATTATCTAAATTACACATTGTCATCACTCAGTGTCCATAATTTATGTTAGGGTTCATTGATGGTGCTGTACCTTCTGTGGATTTTGACAAATATGTGATGGCACATATCCACCATGAATATTATCACACTGAATGGTCTTATTGCTGTGAAAATTCCTGGTGCTCCACCCACTTATCTTTCCCTTTCTCTTAACTCCTGGTAACCACTGGTCTTTATATTTTCTCCATAGTGGTGCGATTTTTAGAATATCACAGACACATACTATGTACTATGTAGCCTTTTCAGATCAGCTTCTTGCACTTAGTAATCTGCACTTAAGGTCTTTTCATGTCTTTTTGTGGCTTGATAGCTCATTTCTTTTTAGCACTGAATAGTATTATATTTTCTGGAAGTATATTTAATTTTTTTTTAAATTTATTGTTGGGGATTCATTGAGGGTACAAGAAACCAGGTTACACTAATTGCATTTGTTAGGTAAAGACCGTCTTAAAATTGTGTCTTGCCCCCCAAAAGGTGTGGCACACACCAAGACCCCACCCCCTCGCTTCTTCCCTCTCTCTGCTCTGCCTTTCCCCACTCCTCCCTCTGGGAAGTATATTTAATTTTAAGAAAGTGTTCTTGATAGTCTGTTTTTAGATCGGCATACTGAATTCCACTTGTAGGATCGTTTTTTAGTTCGTTTAACAGTGGGTTGACTGTGATAGATTCTCATTTAATGGGAGTGAAATTGTTTATTACTTAGGAATGATTTGCCCTGTGGTCCTGAATGAACAATAACTATAAAAATTGTTGAGAATTTGGGGAGAAACAGAGTTTTATGAATAGTGTCCAATATCAAATATTACTTGGACCCCCTTAATCTAATAATTTGTTAGATGATTTATTCATTTATTATACTTTTTCCTTTAACTTAGGCAGTGTGAAAGTTGACAGTTTTACACATGGCCAGTGTGGTCTAGTAAAGGAGTCAAATTTATCACAGTTCATAACTCATTTTTAAAATTCAAAATAAGACATCAGTAAAATTTTGAGTATCCTCAGTTTTGTAAATCGAGAGACCATTGGGAAGTAGAGAGGAGAAGGAAATTCCATGCCGTTGTGGAAATGTAGAATCTCTTGGTCGCTTGTTTGTTACTGTCACATCCATATTTTCCAAAATCATATCTGGTTAATTTTAATAGAATTATCAAAGAGGACCAGAATGTAGGAAAAAGAGCACAAATGTTACAGTACTTTGATCACAGTCTAAAATAGGAGTTACTATTTCTGTTAATACTTCCTCTAGAATCACTTGGTGTGTGATACACTCACTTCGATTCTTTTCATTACACTACTGCAGGGTACAGGGTGGGAGTTGGTTTACCTTTGGGCTTTAGACTAAGATTTATTTTCCTTTTTAAAAGTTAAGAAAATTTTGGTTGGGATTATATATTATCTTCTTTCCCACAAAAGAAGCATTTCCATGTTAAGTGAAATAAGGCAGGAAGAGAAAGTTAAACACTGCATGTTCTCACTCACAGGCAGAAGCTAAAAAAAGTTGATCTCATAGAAATAAAAAGTAGAACAGAGGTTACTAGAGGCTAAGAAGGGTAAGGGTGGGGGGGTCATAGAGAGAGATTTGTTAAAGCACACAAAATTACAGCTAGACAAGAGGAGTAGGTTCTAGTGTTTTGTAGCACTGTGAGATTACTATAGTTAACAGTAATATTTTATTTTGTTTTATTTATTTATGTTTTGAGACATAGTCTTACTTTGTCACCCTTGGTAGAGTGCTGTAGCATCACAGCTCACAGCAACCTTAGACTCTTGGGCTCAAGCAATTGTTTTGCCTTAGCCTCCCAAGTAGCTGGGACCGTAGGTGCCTGCCACAACGCCTGGCTATTTTTAGAGATGAGGTCTTGCTCTGGCTCAACTTGGTCTTGAACCTGTGAGCTGAGGCAGTCCACCCACTATGGCCTCGCAGAGTGCTAGGATTACAGGTGTGAGCCACCATGGCCAGCAACAGTAATATGTTATATATTTTAATATAGCTGGAAGAGAGGATATTGAATGTTCCCAACTTGAATGGAATGTTTGAGGTGATAGATATGCTAATTACCCTAGATTACTATGTATTATTTGTATCAAAACATTGCCATGTACTTCATAGATACATACAGTTATTATGTATCAATTTAAAAATTTTAAAAATGCATTTCCACTTTGGAACCAAATGGGCACCATTTCTCTCAAAAGTTAACGATTTTTTTGTTAAAGTTAAAGCATTATGCATTCTACTCAGCTGAAGTCTAATGCTGCTTTGGGACCTTCTGGTATGGATACTGTTTGCCTTATATCTGAGTGATTGATGTGGAGGACATGAGAAGACTTTTCTTTTTTTAATCTTCTGAAGCAGAATTAATAAAGTAAAAAAAAAAAAAAAAAGCAAAGAAAAAATAAGCACGGAAATTAAAAAAAAACTGTTGTACAGATATAAGAAGGTAATTAATTCCTAATTTGGTGTATTTTATCCTAGTAAAAGTACATTGCATTCAGTGGTGAATCATCTGGAAAGAAGTATAATTAGGTAGAAAGTTCCATTCTCAGTCCCCTTTTCATCTTCCCTGCGTGATCTCATCTCCTCCCATGGCTTCAACTTCCACCTAAGTTGATGATTCCCAAGTGCAAATTTCCAGCCTCCACCTCTGTCCTGAAGATCAGATTCTTATTTTTAACTATATTTGGGCATCTCAATGGCATAACTTATCCTGTACTTCTTCAAGGACAACTCTCAGCTTGCCTTCCCCTATTCCATTTGCCGTATCCACTGCAGGCTAACAAGTTTACTTGATTCTATATTTTAAACATTTCTCACATCCATCCACCTCCTCACCATTCCCACAGCCACTCTGGAGTAGTTAAAACTAACTTTTTGTTTGGATTATTAAAAAAGCTTCCTAACCCCTTCTTGGCTTTCTTCTTTCTGACATCCTTTGTACTGCCATCCAGTTGATCAGTTGCACACCTTGTTCTATGGAAAGAAGCCCAGGGTGCCTACCTACATGTTCTTCATAGCCTACGGGGACTTGTTGTTCTCCGTAAATTGGGTGGTCTTGAGGGTATAGTCTGTCCTGTTTTACTATGTGCTGAATAGTATGAGCACATAACAGGTGATTGGTATATACTAGTATTCAAAAAATGTTGAAATTTTTAACCTTTACCTATAACTATTTGTTTCTGCTACTTTTCAACACTTGTGTCTATACTATTTCCTCTTACCTAGAACGAGACCTTCTCTCTCCTTCCCCCAGTTGACAAGGCTAGACTCAGATTTTAATGCATAAGCTTTCTAGACATTAGTGCATGCCTCCAACAAAATTAGATGTTTTTCGTATATGTGCCTTTTGTGTATATCTGTTGTAGAAGTGGTTGTTGTCTGTTGTGTTGTTTTGATTATTCTGTCTCATAGCTTGCAAGGTTTAGATCTATTTAGAAACAAAGTTTATTTTAATTATCCCTGTGCAAAGTCCTTGGTAAAAAGGCCCTTAATAAGCAGCATGCTGAATTGAAAATATGCTCTCAATTTATAGATTGGTATGCAGAACAAATCCAAGATAAAGGTCATTATTTTGAAGTCATAATGAGTGACTGATTTTTTAGCAACCGTTTTTGCTACTCCTTTGGGCCACGGATCATGGACTAAGCTACAGGGAGAGTCTTGATTCAGAAACATCTATGTGGCTACTATGCCCTTATTTTTCTCGCATTTGAACAAGCTGAAGTTTTTAATAGCATCAGACTTTCTAAGGCATTAGTTAACCAGAGTGCAGTACTGTGGTTCCTGAGCGCTAGTTAACAAACGCAGATCTCAGACCTCACTTTAGCTCTGCTGAGTCAGAGGCTTGGGATGGGGCCTAGCAGTCCGTGTTTTAACAAGTCCTCCAAATGGTTCTGATGCATGGTAAAATTTAAGAACTACTGCTCTAGGATTTTTGTCATCTAAGGAAAGTTTTGTCTTTTATATATAATAACGAGGTTCCCGTTGTGGTTTCTACTATAAGCTATTTATGCTTTGGAAATAATTCATCAGCTAGGAAGACTAGAAATAATATTACCTAACATCTTGGGATATGATTTAAAAATTGAATTTCCCTCTGCAGTGAATTTGACTCTCGTTTATGGGAATGGCTGTTTAAAAAAAGGTGAAGGGAGAGGGCTTCCTACCTCTTTTAGTTAAAATGTCTTCTAGATTATATTGTCAGCTTGAGCAGGTTATGTTCTTTGTTATATTCACAGGATATATAATGATGGAAGAACAAGATAAATTATGTACTCTTCAGTATTTAAGTCCTGATTGTTGGTGTGTTGTGAGAGACAGAGTACTCTGTAAGCTTGTTGTCAGAAGTTATACTGTATCTGTTAGACAGATGCATTTCACAGAAAGTGTTTAGTGAGATTAGCTTTTGATTAGTGATAACCTATGGTGTTTGAGAATGGTTTGTCCACCTTTTAAAGAAAAAAAATACTTGTTAAAGACTTGGTAAAAAAGACTTTTATTCAGATCATTGTGATCAGTAGAGGAACCAGTGCAGTATGATTTTGCAGAGAGATTGGATTCAACTCTGAATATAGCGTGGACAAGTGGGAATTTATAGCCAAGGTGCAGGGTCAGTGGATGGAAAATTACTAAGAGAAGACTTCAAGAGTATGGAAGATTTAGGTTAAACCAATCTAACAGATTCTAACTGAGGACAGGCTGGGATGATCAGACTTTACCTGCGGTATGATGGAAGATAAGGAACCTGATGAGATACTGAAGGTGATTTCAAAGATGAGGAGTTCTTGCTAAAGTGACTTAGCAGGGTTCTTTGCTAAAACTGAATTTTACAAGGAAGTTCACAGATGAGGTTAGGAGAAGGTTCTGAAGCCTTACTAAATTTTGGTAAAGCAAAGAATCCTTTATCAAACTGGAGGGAACATTCAACCTTTGTAGCAATATTGTTTAGATTTTGCCTTTAATAAAATCCTAACTGGAGGGTCATCTGAATTAGACTCTTAAAATACTCTGGAATACTTTTTTTTTTTTTTTAATTGTTTTTGTCCTCAAAGCTCCAAGTTCTAGATTAGCCTAAAGCTATTTTTGATAGTCTTTTGGGATAAGAGCTTTATTGACATTTACTTAAATATGTAAGGGTTTCACTACTTGAACCAAACCTTTTATTAAGAACCCTCTTTAAGATACAGCTGGTTTGTGCGCATATCTATTTTGTTTGGATGAGACAAACAAAATTGGCTTTTAACGTCTAGCAGAACTAGCCTTTTTTCCTTGTATATGAGCATCTTGAGTTTTATTTGTGGAGTTAGAAAGTGAATGACTTCAAGTTTCCTAACAAGACTAGTTTGACAGTAGATTGTACCTATTAAATTTTTGCTCTTGGACAAATTACAAGTTTTTTAAAAGTCTTGGTCATTTTTATATCAAAACGATACCTGATCTGTTGTACAAGGTCTGACAATTAAGTTCGCGAACGTGTCCTAGAAAAAGTGCTGCATACTTACTTCGTTGCTGAATATCACTACGGTCACCTTTGAAGTGCTCCCCTTGAGAAGGTGTGCATCGATGCCAGTGCCTAGGCCACCTTTCAGAGCAATTTCGTAATTCTTTTTGGAATGGCTATCAGAACTGTCTTACTGATTACTCTTGATGTCCTGAATGTCATCAAAATGTCTTTTAATATTGCCTTTATCTTCAGGTAAAGAAAAAAGTTTTTCCACAGATAGGGTGAGTAGGGAGGGTGTTCCAATTTGTTTACTGGCTAAAAACTCCCTCCCAGACAGTACTATGTGAGCTGGTGCCTTGTCATGAGGCATGAGTCACACCTTTCTCATGCCAAGATTTTCAGTTAAGATTTTCCTGTTTCTCTATTGACGTTTACTTGGTTGGTCTGCTGTGCTTCTCATAGTCAGCCAATGATTTTGACCCACAATTCAACAAATATTTGCAATGTTTTCATCAGTTCTGCTTGTTATTAGCCACTGTGACCTCTCTTCACCAGTGACTCTTTTCTTTCCCCTTAGAAAAATGTTTAGTCTGTTTGACACTGCTGTTTTCTTCATGGCATTATCCCCATAAACTTGGACTAATATATCCTTTATATCACTTCTACTCTTGCCAAGTTTAAGAAGAAATGTAATGTTTGTTCATTGCCCTAATACAAGCTCCAACATCATCGTGATGGCACACAAAAACACACAATAATGAATGCCATTTAGCAAGACATGGCCACAGGTCAACATGAACACAACTGTGAGACAGTGACATACCAAGGTTATGAGCCTTTACTGAGTCATTTGTACAGTGCTGCCAATTTAAGTGCATGGTGGCAGGTTCATGAACTTAATTGTCAGACCTCATATTTAGCCTTACTTTCTTGGTTCTGACTTTGATTGCTTAAGAGTAAATTAACTGCCTCTTTCCTCCCCGGGAGGGTGAGGAAGAAATGTTGTTAGACTCAGGGAGTGTCTTTGACAATGAAGCTGTTTATGTGAGTGTTATAGAAGCCTAGACTAAGTGACTAGTATTTTCTGATAAATAAAAGACAAACAAGGTTTTCAGACTGTTAGAGCCCATGTAAAGATATTCAGTCTCAGGCATGAGCCCTGGGAACACGTTAGGGATGCAGGAAGAAATGCAAGGGGGACTCAAATCTGAGCTGATTCTTCTCTTTGCCTTAAGAAGAATTCCAGTTCTTTCTGGAGTTCTCACGTAGCTGGGACTATAGGTGCACGCCACTATGTTTAGCTAGTTTTTCTATTTTTTTGTAGAGTTGGGGCTTGTCTAGCTCTTGCTTAGGCGGATCTCAAACTTCCGAGTTTACCTTGGTCTGCCAAATGCTAGGATTACAGGCATGAGCCACCATGCCTGGCCAGATAAGTGGCTTTCAGTACTTTTTTTTTTAATTGAAAAATTCAGAAAAAGTCAATGCAGTAGACAATCTCCCACCTCCGTGGGTGAGTCTGAGTCCTGTCCCCTGTTTTCTCCCACACTGCTTTTGAGGTATCTTAACAGAACACTTAGGACTGGTTTAGAACATTCCTTAAGTAACAGAATAGAATGCTTGCTTCAAACTGTCACTATATATTTTTTTTTTTTTTATTGTTGGGGATTCATTGAGGGTACAAGAAACCATGTTACACTGGTTGCATTTGTTGGGTAAAGTCCCTCTTACAATCGTGTTTTGCCCCCAAAAGGTGTGGCACACACCAAGGCCCCAAGACCC
>CAUYRH010106534.1:0-15677 GCA_963574655.1 Perodicticus potto
TCATATAGTGATTAAAAGGCCATGAAGGCTATGTTAAATAGTTCAATGAAAATATTTCAGATTGTATGTGAAGTCAGCACATTGTGCCCCATGATTGCACCAATGTACACAATTATGATTTAATAAAAATTAAAAAAAAAAAAAAAAAGAAAAGCTAACTTGACATGTTCTTTTCTGGAGTTGGAATTTGGTTTATGATAATACATTTTCAAGATATAAAAAAACCCAAAACATTTGGAAAGAACAAACTGAAAGTAAAACTTCCTGAATGTTTCCTGTTAATGTAATAGGGTACAAATAACAGGTATCACATACTCCTAACAGCATTAAGTTTAAAAATGATGTAATTGAATAAAGGTATTCATGTTAAAATCACTGAAAAAAAGAGTTTAATCAAATAAAGAAAGGTGTAGGGTGAAACAGTAGTCAAAATTATCTATTTCCTGTCAAGGTTACAGATACTTAGTGTTTAATTGAATAATTTCAGGGTTTAAATTTCATCAGCTTGTATTCTCTTTATTTGCCTCTTGGATCACATTCCAAAGAGCAAAATCAAAGATGAGTGTCCCATAGGAGGGAGGGGAAAGAAATGGATAGTTCCTCTGTTGTTTTGGAATTTTCCATCTATAATTCAAAGAGGAGTGAATCTTAGAACTTAAAACATCTACCCTCACCCCTTTAAAAAATCTGTATCTGTAAAATACTTGGTTAATCAGATTTGTCTGCCCCTGGGCAACTTTATGCTTTTTTCCTTTCTTTCATAGGGCTGCTTTGTTTTTAAGCCAAACTGTAAGAAGAGAAAGATCTCTGTGCCAGTAGGTAAGATGTCTTAATATCAGATTTGTTAGTCATTCCCTTTCAAAATGTTGTCTTAAATTTTAAGAACTAACCCTAACTGAATTTAGTAATTTTCTTGTCTAAGGTTGACTTACTTTGTTGATTTAGCAGTTATATTTCAAGGCATTGGTGAGAGAGATAAGATTTCTAGGTAAATATACAGTATTTACAGGAGACTTAAATATACTTGAATTTGGTATGGTATTCCAGTTTATAAGTAAACGTGGCAAAGTAAATTAAGGAAAACAATCATCAGTATGGATAAGGTTAGTAACCCTAATGCTAACTCTACTTCCCTTTATATTTGGTAAAGGGGAACCAAATATACTATCAAAAGGCAAGTTGGAGAGTAGGTTTTCTTCAAAGTATATACTGTTGGTCAAGGAGAAGTATCTGGAGTTTTTTTTGTTTTTTTTGAGAAAGAGTCTCACTCTGTCATCCTGGGTAGAAGTGCTGTGATATTTACATAGCTCACAGCAATCTAAGATTCCTGAACTCAAGCAATTCATGGTCTTGACATCTCAAAGTGCAAGGATTGCAGGCTTAAGACCCTCCACTAGAGTATCTTTTTGATGACTTCACTACCATTGTTTCTTTATTTACAGCTTTAGAAATGAAAGTGAAAGTCCATTTCTATTAGAAAAGCATTTTGATTTTTGATTGAGTAATCAAAACAATTATAAAAGCTGATTGGCAACCTAAATTTCTAATAATGAGGGAAATTAAATAATTGATGACACAGAAAAACTAAAAAAGAAAAAGACTATAAATTTGTATGTATTTTCTAATGAAAACTGTGTAAAAATTATTTCTAGGTTAAATATACAGTATTCACTTAAATATACTTGAATTTGGTATGGTATTCCATTTTATAAATAAACTTGGCAAAGTAAATTAAAGAAAAAAATCATCAGTATGGAATATATAGTAATTTGTATTTGTTTAAAAAAGGCAAAGCAAAAACAGAGATTGTCTTAAGTCCCAGTGGCTCCTGCAGTGAAGAGGAATTGACTGCAAATGAACAAAAGGGAGCTTAATGGAGTGATGGAAATGTTCTCTGTCTTGATTGAGGCATTAGTTATATGAGTGTTTACTTGTGTCAGACTGTTAAAATAGGTGTGTTTTATTGTAAATTATATTCAATGAAATTAAATTTTTGAAAAAGGACATTGTCTTTACTTTTTTCATTTTTCTGCAGATTATCTCTTTAGTGATAAAGTTAAACAACCTTCTTCAAATAAATCACAGTATTACTGTCAGAATGTATTTATTACATTGGGTGTCAGTTATAACTACACATTAGAATTACTTGGGGAACTTTTTTTTAAACCTCAGTCCTTTTCCTTCTGTATACTTGGGAAACTTTTAAAAAACTTTTTATTTTGATATAATTGTAGATTCACATACAGTCACATGACATAGTAGAGAGTGTGCTCCTGTTCCACAGTTATCCCCAGTGGTACTTGGTTGTGATACTATGCTACATGATTATAGTATAGTATCGCAATCAAGGAACTGACGTGGATGTGATCCACTGACCTATTGAAGTTTCAACTTGGTGGACTTCTAAAAGAATGCAGGTTTAGTATCCCTTACCTGAAATTCTTGAGACCTTTGGTTGGATTTAGGATTTAGGATTTTTTCAGATTTTGAGATATATATAATGAGATTATTTTAGGATTGGTTCCCAAATTTAAACACAAGATTCACTTATATTTTATATACACCTTATACACATAGCCTCAAGATAATTTTATACAATATTTTTAATAATTTTGTGCACAAAAAATTTTGACACCAGTCTATCACATGAGATCAGTGTGAAATTTTCCACTGGTGGTATCATGTCAGTGTTCAAAAAGTTCTTGATTTGGGGGCATTTTGGATTTTAGATTTTCATATTAGGGATGCTTAGCCTACACCAATGTCCAGACCCTAACCCATACCAACTGAATCAAAATCATTGGGAGTAGAGTGTGTTAGAATTTTTTAAAAGCTGCTCACAGGCTATCAAGTATTTGCACTCAATATTCAGCACTGTGAATATGAATTTCAGTGGAAAAATTATTACATAAATTAAGTATGCCTATGTACTAGTTTTGAATTGGAAAAGAGAAAAAAATGAACTATACCTGAAAACTTGAATATATAGAATAGGATTTTTTTAAATCATTGCATGATGTAGACTTTGAGTGTTATTAATGTATCAGTCTGAGCCCTGTGCTCAAGTAGAAAATACAAATAGTAAAATACTGGTCTAATATGGGGAGAAAGTATGATTTGTGGTAAGAATCCAATTTCTCATTAATAGAGAAATAAATAGTAATCTGCTTTATACCATTAGTGACTTATTTTTTAAGAAACTGGAAGCTTCCTTAATTCTTTGCCCTCCTTTCCAAAATGAAACACAAAAGTGATGGACTTGGAAATAGTAAACAAAGAATAACTTCGTTATGCATCATTTTTATTATTGACTTAAGAACAAATTTTTATTTTGATAGGGCTAAAGTTACTGGTAAGAGAAAATTCAAGACGTGTTCATTATTCATGCAGGACATTATCCATGAGGGACACATGGCATATAGTGGCATCTGTCATCAGTAATGTAATTATAACTAATAGAATCGCTAACTTTTTTTGAGCATTAACTATGTGCCAGACTAGTCTAAGCATTTTATATTTGTTAATTTGTTTTATCCCCTTAGCAAACTACGAGGAATGTTTTATCTCCATTAAAATATGTGAAAATATGTAGACATAGAACTTTCCTAATGTTAAACAGTAATAAGTGGGAGAGTTGGGGTTTGAACCCAACCTTATTCCAGAGCCCGTGGTCTAAGCATTACTTAATAGTGCCTCTCATAATATCAGGCAAGGTTTTGCTTATAACTTTTTGTATTGAATTTCAGCCATAATTTATTGAGATTTGTTTATGGGTTATACTACTATGTTAATAAACCTAATGCAGTAGAACCTCTGTAAGTTGACTTCTCAAGGGACTGTAACAACCTTGTCAACATAAGGAATGAGGCCTGCTGTACTGATTAAGATATGTGGTGCGTGTCCAGTCTATGAAAATTGTGTCAACTTGAGGTGGTTAGAGTAGGGAGGTGGTCAGCTATGGAGGTAGTACATACTGTAGGCATAATTGTATAATCTGAACTTTGCTTGAAAAGTTCATTAGGGGCCGGTCAGGGTGGCTCACACCTCTAATCCCAGCAATCTAGGAGGCTGAGGCAGGTGGAATGCTTGAGCTCACGAGTTCAAAAGCAGCCTGAGCAAAGCAAGACCCCCAAGTCTCTACTAAAAAAAAAAAGAAAGAAAGAAAGAAAAACTGAGGCAAGAGGATTGCTTGAGCCCAAGAGTTGGAGGTTGCTATGAGCTATCATGCCACAGCACTTTACCCAGGGCAATAGCTGAGACTCTGTCTCGGAATAAATAAATAAAGAAAAGTTTATTAGGGCTTTTTCTTTCATTTTGTGAAGACTGACAGATACTGTTATGTTAAAATCTTTGAGGAATTGACCCTGACAATAAAATGGATGGAACAGGAATGAGGGAAACATACCCAGATCTTATCACTTGCCTCTACTGGCTTCTATTCTTGAAATAGACTGCCTGAAGAAGCGGAAAGATGTTCTGCATTTTTCCCACCATCCGTCCTGACTGCAAGACACTTGGCATGTGCGTAAGGGAAGACCATTAACGCTTTTCTCTTCAGTATTCTGTGGGTGACGGCACACCCAACAAAACAGCTGGGCAGGAACTGGGGAAAGAAGCAGGCAGCAGGCTGTTGCTGGAGATGCTCACCCTGGAGTATAGTGTTGTGAGTGGGAGCTGAGGCAGGAGGAAACCTGACAAAAGCAAGAACTTGCATTCAGTTTCTCTCAATGCTTTTTATTTTTTTTAAGCCTACCTAATCTGCAAAGAACCATGATAACAGGTTCAAGTATCCTATTACTACTGTTTTCAAGAGGTTTTACATTATACATTTTGATGCAACATTATTCATCACATTACAAAATTCATGTCTTGATTTGCACATTAACATTTTATAATTTTACTAATTTTCGATGTAAAATGATATTTTTGTTCTGTTTAAGGCTCTTGTTATTCTCCTTTGTCTCTCATTAATATTGCGTCTCTTTATTTTCTTTTGTTGTTTGCATTTTAAAACTACCATTTTACCAAAGGCCAATTTCAATATGTTATAAAACTTTGATGAAATTAAAAATCAAGCCACATATAGTGGCTCACGCCTGTCATCCTAGCACTCTGGGAGGCTGAGGCAAGAGGATCGCTTGATCTCAGGAATTCAAGACCAGCCTGAGCAAGAGTGATTCCCTATCTCTATAAAAAATAGAAAAATTAGCCAGGTGTGGTGGAGCATGCTTGTAGTCTCAGCTACTTGAGAGGTTGAGGCAAGAGGTTCACTTGGACCTAGGAGTTTGAGATTGTGAGCTAGGCTGATGCCACAGCACTCTAGGCTGGACAACAGAGTTAGACTGTTTAAAAAAAAAAATTCAGTACTTTATTTATAAACTCTGGGTAAGCTATGGTTAGAAACAAAGTTCCATAAGGTGAAAAAGAATTTCTTTTTTTTTTTTTTTTGCAGTTTTTGGCCGGGGCTGGGTTTGAACCCGCCACCTCCGGCATATGGGGCCAGCGCCCTACTCACTGAGCCACAGGCGCCGCCCAGTGAAAAAGAATTTCTATTCCCAACTTATCAGTTAATATTAAAACTTGATGGCAGAATATTAGCTGCAGCAATTTAATACCATGAAAGCTTTAGCTGCTGCAATAAAATAAGTAGAAGTAAACAACAAGAAATATGAAGGAAAGTACAAAGCTATAAGGAATTGAAAGTATTAAAGGAATGATGTTTTTGGATGTGAACTTTTTAAGATATTAAGGATGTTATTTCTCCCTAAATCAGTCGACAAATTTGATTTTATCTGTCATAATACTAGTGAAATTACTACTGAGAAGTGACAAAATTATTTGAAAGAAGGGATTAAAGTTTTTTGAAAAGGAATAACAATGTTTGGTGGCAGTGGGACGAAGACCTGGACCTATTTGATAGTAAACTGTACTACATAACAAAGATGGGCATGTCAAGTCAGTGGGAAAAGGATGGATCACTCAGTAGATGAGTGTTTTTCAGAACGAAGGTTATAATCTATGTGTGAGGAAAGGAAGTCAATTTAGTGGATCATGATAATTGTTTTAAAAAAAAATTTGTTACTGTGCAATAAGGCTGAGTATATTTTTCGTGGGCTTTCATTTTTGTTTGTTGCATGTGTGTATGTTAGATTATGATATAAAACGTATTTCTTAATACATTTAATACCATGTGGATCATGGTTTAAAATGTTTGAAAATCACTGCAATAAATGGTATTTTTGACAAATGGCTAACCAGTTGGAGAAAACATTAAAAAAGAACAAAAATAGACAGAATAAATGGAAGACTAGATGAAACTGTCAGTGGAACGAAAATACTATAAGGATAGGAGTAGTGAGAATCCTTTAACCATGGAAAGTTCAAAGCAAATACTTATCTGAAGCAAAGTATATAAGATCATAGAATACACATAAGAGCAAATTATAAAAAACATTAATATTAAATGTGTATACCAAAAACTATATTAAATAAATGCAAACCACTAAATACTGTTAGAAATTCATCCTAAAGATACAATTAATATGATAAAAATAAAAAATACATAAATTCAAAGGATATTGAATGTTACCGATCCCTAAATATATATATATTTTTGATACATATGAACAGATTCAACCTCTATCACTTACTGTGTGACTTTGCATGTGGTTTCTTTTACTATGTAAAAAAACCCCATTTCTTTCTGTGTTTTTAGAGAACTATTTTAATAAAGGGAGAAATGCATCTGAGGACAGTAATCTTCGATTCGAAACTTATCAGTTGCTGTGGCAAGAGATGAAATCTGAAACTGAGGTGAGTACTTTTTTTGATAATATTTCCTATTTCTCTGATACCGTAAATCTCACATTTATTGCTTCCCATCTTCCTTTCCATCAATTTGCAAGAGTATTGATGAAATATAGGCAATGCTGGCCATGTATAATCTGTGTATCCTAAAAAAACCTCTGGTATTGCAGATATCATGTGTAGCTTAAGTTTCAGGGACTGGAACCTGTTTATGACAGCTGCTAAGGCTGGGAGCTTTCGAATGGCAGCTCTCTGGTATTATCCCTTGAGTTCCACAAGTACAATGTCAGGCTGTTTCTGAACGCCTTCTCTCCCTCATCCTCCTTTCTAGTTACCGTGCGCTTTATATTCTAGCTCTGAAAAATTTTTCCACTGTAGCAAGTTGGTAGTTCTAGGACCAACATTTTGAACTGATGACTTGTTTGTCTACACAATGTTAGGGTTTTTGTTTTTGAATGCCTTTCAGGGGGTTCTGCATTTTCCAGTGTGTTACCACCCTCACCAGTTTTTTCTGCTTTGCATCTAGTGGCTTTGCTTGTTCATATGTTCCATGTGATTGAGTTTGTGGTTTCCAGTTTAGGCCCTCTTCATTTCGTAACTCAGATTGTCATAATATCCTTCTAATTTGCATCCTTGACTCTGATACGAAACCCTTCAATCTGCCACAAGGCTTTATGGCACCCCTGGCCAATCCAGAAAAGTCTTTCCATTAGATACATGTAGCCCTGTGCCAAGTTACAGGCATTTTCCAGCTCTGCTGCCAGGTTAATGCTTCTTAACCCTGTTCTAATCAAGCCTGTACTTCACATTCCTTCCGTGTTTCTTCCCACAGGATAAAATCTAGACCTTTTATTTATTCAACCTCATTTTCTTTCACTTCCTGTGTTTCTGTGCTTAGCTATTATCTGTGGCTCCCCAAGTATTTGGTGCTTTCTTCCTTCCTTGCTTCCTCCACTTATTCTTTTTAACTTTCCTTTATCTTCTGTCACCTCTTAACATTTGCTAATCCCTTGGTTCAAATGTATCACCTCCTTAGCTTAAGTTAGGTGGTCCTACCCTTTGCCTCCTATATAGTGTATTTTCATTTTGAGTGTTCTTGTTTAATTTCTTCCCTCTTTTTGATTAGAAACTATCTTTCATTCATAAGGTGGTTAGTACATGTTAGTTGAATGAATAAATGAGAGGAATTTTTAAATAGGAGAATCCAAAGCATTAATCACTAGAGATTTTAGGTAAAAACATCTTTTTATTTTCTTTATAGCGGCTACAAGATGAATTAAATAAAAACCTGTTTCACAATTTAATTGAATTTCTGAGGAAGTCTCATTGTGGAGTACAGAAAAATTCAAGAGGCTTAGGCTGTCAAATAAAACTCAGAGAAATTCCAACTGCTGCTCTTATTCTTGGTGCGTATGTGTGTGTGTGTTCACACATATATGTGTTTATTTTTTTTAATGTTTTTATTGTTGACAATAGTGGGCAATAACCTGTTCTGATGAGCCTTTTGTCTCTTATTTATAGAATTAAGCCATCTATCGTTTGTTTTGCATACTTTCAAGACCAATAAAAGTTCTTTATAGGTGATCATCTAAACTAAACTAAAAGGAATTGACTCACCTAGTACTCCCTTAAAAATATATTTTGTTTTACACCTCCACAGATATAAGAGTATATGAGATTGGGATTTAGTGATAAAGAAACCACAAGTGTGGTTTGATTTTATACCTTTTTGGTCATATGTTCAATGGGTTTACTCTGTGACCTTAATTTTATTTTTCTGTGTTTAGTTTTTCAACCTTAAGATGGTTTCATTGTATTGAAATTATATTAATTGCCTAGAAAAGGGTTTATAGATGAATTATATATAAATTGCTTTTAGACTGTAAGTTGTAAATTCATAGGCATATAATACTTATTATAATAGGTACACCCCTATTGTCCTGTTTTTACTAAACATGTATTCTCGGATAATGGGAAAATTTTTCTTTGAAATATTAGCAAATTTCCTTCATTTCTTCTTTTTTTTAGAGACAAAGTCTCACTTTGTCCTCCTTAGTAGAGTGCCGTGGCATCACACAACTCACAGCAACCTCCAACTCCTGGGATTAGATGATTCTCTTGCCTCAGTCTCCTGAGTAGCTGGGACTATAGGCGCCCGCCACAACGCCTGGCTATTTTTTGTTGGAGTTTGGCCGGGGCCAGTTTTGAGCCTGCCACCCTTGGTATATGGGGCTGGCACCCTACTCACTGAGCCACAGGCGCCACCCCTCCTTCATTTCTTTTGAAAACAAAGTTGGATTTGAGTTCCAGTCATGTTTTTGTTTCACTCCTAGGGAGACTGGGACTATAGGCATTTGCAGGGAGCCTTGCTCTTGCTCAGGCAGATCTCCAACTTCTACCCTCAAGGAGTCTTCCCAACTTGGCCTCCCAGAGTGCTAGGATCACAGGTGTAAGCCACTGCCTCTGGCCTCGAATGATTAAATAGCTCTTTATGAATTTGACAAAGCAATAAAATTATTCCTAAGATATTTTCAAGGGTCAACTACACATCCCTAGTAATTTTTTTGAAAGAAGAATTGTGCTAAATATATTTTCTGACAAATATAATACACACTTCTAAATAGCTATTGTTCAGGGATAGGTCTTCATTTATGCTGTATATTGTCTTGGTTTTGTGTTTTTAAAATATTTGTACTCAGATACCTTTTGTTATCATTAAATTGGTATTAATGAAAATGATGACATAATGTTGATGTATTATCCCATAGGTGTAAATGTCACAGATCATGATTTAACATTCAGAAGTCTAACAGAGGCTCTTCGGGATAATGTCACACCATATGTAGTCTCATTGCAAGCTAAAGATTGTCCAGGTAAATATAAATGCCATAATAACCTTAACGAGATGTTACAGATTTCTTCCATCCATTTCTTTCTCTCTTTTTCCCTCTCACTTCCTTTATTTTTATTGGTGGGAACAGCACAGTGCTACATTTTTGGCAGGGTGAGGTTTAGTGTCTCCCTGGGTAATCTTGATTATTGTAGAACTCTTTGCCTTCTTTTGCTTTCTTTATCCTGGTCCAGTTTCTGCCATGTCAGCTTCAGTGATAGTAGAAACAGGCATTTTGCAAGATGTACTCTTTAATCCAGTAAAACTTTTGATAAGTAAAGATTTAGGAAAGGAAGCTGAGAATTGGGGCATGGGAGCTCTTATGTAGCTGAACACAGAGTAGACTACATGAGCTCATGTTTATAGCTGTAAAACACCTTAGTCCCACTTTGAAAAACCCAGGATGTGGGGCGACGCCTGTGGCTCAGTGAGTACGGCGCTGGCCCCGTGTACTGAGGGTGGCAGGTTCAAACCTGGCCCTGGCTGAACTGCAACAACAACAACAACAACAAAAATAGCTGGACGTTGTGGCGGGTACCTGTGGTCCTAGCTATTTGGGAGGCTGAGGCAAGAGAATCACCTAAGCCCAAGAGCTGGAGGTTGCTGTGAGCTGTGACACCACGGCACTCTACCGAGGGAGATAAAGTAAGACTCTGTCTCTAATAATAAAAAAAAGAAAAAACCCAGCATGTAAGAAAAGAGTGCACTTCACAGAGCTAATCTTGAGTGAAGCTATCAGATGATAAAGAATATGCACACTAATGTAGTTAGTTGGATTTGGACAGGACTGATGTGAGAGTTTTGTGTGTGTTATATTTCTTATTCATAAACTGATGGGAATTAAGTATAAGTTCTAAAGGCATCTTTAAAATCGACTATGTGAAAGATTTATAATCAGCAAAATATTTCATATAATAACTTTTTTGAGCGGATGTTGATAACCTTTTGTTGTCCAATGTAATGTAAATGCATGTTCCTAAAATAGCTTATAGCTTTCATGTTTACATATTTACTTATATAGCCCTTTCATTATATTAGAAGGTGATACACAAACTTTGTTCTAGTCTTATTGTGAATTAATGAAATTTAAATATTAAGAAGAGGGTACTAATGGCCAGTAATAGTTAATATGTTAAAAATTACATTGATCGTAAGTGTGGAAGAACATATGCTGTTCAATAAAGAATATTATATTAATAAAGAAGTTTCAGGAGCTTTAATTTTGTTTGAAGAGGAAATAACTTGGGTGGCGCCTGTGGCTCAGTGGGTAGGGTGCTTGCCCCATATACCGAGGGAAGCAGGTTCGAACTCGGCCCTGGCCAAACTGCAACAAAAAGATAGCCGGGTGTTGTGGTGGCGCCTGTAATCCCAGCTGCTGGGGAGACTGAGGCAAGAGAATCGCCTAAGCCCAGGAGTTGGAGGTTGCTGTGAGCTGTGACGCCATGGCACTCTACCAAAGGTGATAAAGCGAGACTCTGTGTCTAAAAAGAATAAAAGAGGAAATAACCTTTCTTTTTATATTCTGCAGATATGAAACACTTTTTACAAAAGTTGTTCTCACAGTTGGTGGACTGCTATGCAGTTGTAAAATCCAAAGAGGAGGAAAGTGTTCAGGTCATCCAGAAAAAGACACATTGTTCAATGGATTCACTTTGCAGTTGGTATAAGACTGTCACACAGGTAAAATAAACTGATGGTTTTCTCTCAGGATGTTGACATACAATTGATAGGGCTTGGAATTATATTAGAGAACTGTTTTGTTATAATAAGATATGCTTATGCATCTAGGTATTAATTTAATAGTAGCAATTGTTTTTTCTTCGGCCACTAGAATTTAAAAGTGTTCTTTTATTACTATGCAGCCTAATTCCTGCTCAGTGTGTAGGTTCTTACAAGGACATTTTATTTGTGGGAGAATATCATCAAATGACAAAACCAGAACATTAGGAGTCAGTTCTGTTGCAGATTGTCTGTGACAATGACTATAACTTTAATATGTTATCTCTTATATTCCTCAGTATTTGCTTTTGTGCAATAGAACCATGCTGTTAGTACCCACTACACACTGTCAACTTAGTTTTATGAAGAATAATTATGTATTTTATTTTAAACCTGATTTGTTTCGTTTTTGGAGTTCTTAGGGAATCAGTGCTTTGTAAGTAAAGTATATTCAATAAACAGACAAAAAGAAATTTCATTCTACCATGACAGTTTTTGGTGAAAATGGGTGACCTAAGTGATTCACTGGGTAACTGCATCATAAAACCACAACCTTAGTTTATGATGCTGTGTAGCCAGGTGGTATGGGTAAAAATACTATGGTGACATTTTCTTACCAACATTTTTGCTGACGTCTTCATAAGGGAAGTTTCACTTTGCTTTATAGGAGGACTAAACTTGGTCTAATACTCACCATAATACCTTGATTTGATCTGTAATTTTGGATTTTCTAGAAATCCAATGCTACTTGCAATTTATGTCAGATACCTTTACAAGATTGAGGTTGGACCAGAGGATATTAAGAGTCCTCCTCAAGCTTGACTTTTCACAGCAGAGCAGCAAGTAGTGCTATTCATTGTATTTTTTAATTAAAAATATTAGTTCTTACCTTAAAGAAAAGCAAAATGTTAGTTTCTACCAACAGAAAAAACAATTTTGTAGAATATTTTCCCATATTTTTCCTGTCATTATTCTCAGCATAAAATATAAATATTTCATATGAATTATAGATTTTACCCAACCCTTTTTCTTCTTGATTGTTATTTTGTGTCAGGCACAAAAAGATTCTAGTGAGTATTGGAATGAGTTTCTGTTTATTATGTGGGAGTAATAAAAGAAACAATGTTACTATGAAATGTAAAGGGAGATATATATCAAAAGTATGGTGATGTAGCATTGTTTGGCTGGTAAGGCTTACTTTTAATTCCTTTTCATAATAACTTAAAAGAAGACAGACCCAGAAATGCCTCGCAAAAAGAGGACCACTACTAGTCAATGGCAGTCTCCTCCTATTGTGCTGGTCTTAAAGGATATGGAAAGCTTCACCACGAGAGTACTCCAGGACTTCATAGTTATCAGCAGGTAGATGGTGTATCTCCTAGCTTTTATGCAAAATTCTCTACTGAAAATTTTTACTTTTAACTTAAAAAGCATAATCTTCATTTTAATAACTAAACTGTATAGAAATCAAAGTGATTTCAAATTCTTCATAATTGATATTCAAAGAACTCCTATCAGAGTTTTTTGTTGTCGTTGTTTGACTCAAAAATGAGAGTCAAAGACAAATTTAGCAAGTTTTAAATTAACATGGTAAGGTAATTTAAGAAGAGGGTACTAATGACCATTAATAGTTAATATGTTAAAAGTTACATTGATCGTGGCTCGGTGCCTGTGACTTAACGGGCTAAGGTGCCAGCCACGTACACCTCAGCTGGCAGGTTCGAATCCAGCCTGGACCCGCCAAACAACAATGACGGCTGCAACCAAAAAATGGCCAGGCGTTGTGGCGGGCGCCTGTAGTCCCAGCTACTTGGGAGGCGGAGACAGGAGACTTGCTTGAGTCCAGGAATTGGAGGTTGCTGTGAGCTGTGATGCCACAGCACTCTATCCAGGATGACAGCTTGAGGCTTTGTCTCAAAAAAAAAAATTACACTGTTCGTAAGTGTAGAAGAACAGATGCTGTTCTACAAACAAAATGTAGTTTGTCTCACCAAGGTTTTTTGTCTCCTATTTCATCATTACATGGGTAATTTACTCCAGGTTAGGATTTTTATGAGGTCTTATTTTCTCATGTCTGTGTGTCCTCAAGAGCAAATAGCTTTACCCAGCAAAAATGTTTTCTAAATAACATTATCTTATGAGAAACTACTGTCATGATTTTTTTTTTTGGTCTTCTCAATCCTGTAAAACTCAGAATTGAAGTAATCCTATTTTAAATTTGAGTAACATACATTTCCCATGGTATATTTTTTAAGTTAACTTTTCTGAATGATTAGGGCTACCTTTTTGTTTTGTTTTGTTTTGTTTGAGAAAGAGCCTCAAGCTGTTGCCCTGGGTAGAGTGCTGTGGTGTCACAGCTCACAGCAACCTCCAACTCCTGGGCTTAAGCAATTTTCATGCCTGAAACTCCCAAGCTGGGATTACAGGTGCCTGCCACAATGCCCAGCTATTTTTTTGGTTGTAGTTGTCATTTTTGTTTGGCAGGCCTGGGCTGGATTTGAACCCCTCAGCTCTGGTGTATGTGGCTGGCGCCTTACTTGCTTGAACTGCAGGCGCCAAGCCAGATTATGGCTACCTTTAATTAAAGCTACATATTGTGCATTGCATTACAATTTATTAACATTCTGAAAATTCCTACTTTTGAGTGTCTTTTTTCCCCCATTAACTCTAATAAGAGTTCTGTGTCCTAGGACTTAATATTAACATTGAACTGTTTACCATGCTGGGAAAGTACACGGTAAAAAATAGTGACATAAAACCTATACTTTTGGAGCTTAGAGTTGTGACTGCTTTAACCATCCAAAGTAAAGAAAAACTTACAACAGCAAAATAGTCCCATCACTTTAGTCCTGTGAAGACAGAACTGCACATAGGTAGAACACTGAAAAGACACAGCTGATGGACCAAGCAAAGTCGTCATACATGCCACGGAGGGCTCTGACCTGCCGGGCCTCTCAAAGACAAAGTCTTTTGTGTTCACACAAAGAAAGTCTTTTGTGATGATGCTAACAATAAATCTTCTTCAGTATGTTTGAGAATGTGAGGAAGAGATATATAACATTTTTTAATGATATCCATCAACTGTTAGTGATTATGACTGGGTAACATAGTATGTGTTAGGAATGTCCACTAGTAAAATAAGTTACCTTGAAAATTAATGAGCTTCATGTCTTATTAATGAGGAAGAATGTAGGCAGGGCTCTAACTTCAAGTGAGAAGTTATATTTTAGGTGGTTTCTAACACTTGGGGTGGTATAACTTCAGGTGGAGGCACTTCGTCTTTCTGGACGTCTATGTTCTTTTTTATAAAATGAGAGGACCCATCAGTAGTTTGATTTCAGAGATAGAATGCTAGGAAATAACTATTTATTTGTTACTTTAACAGAAGAAAACTGAATGACCTAGAAAATTTTAATATTTGGAATGATACTACTTAGCAATGTCTTATAAAGTAGTCATTAATATAAACTTTGTTTTATCTTGAAACATGTAATATACTTGCTAAAGAAATCCCACTTTTCTATCTTTGAAAACTAGTCAACATCTGCATGAATTCCCACTAATACTCATTTTTGGAATTGCCACATCTCCTATTATCATCCACCGGTTGCTTCCTCATGCAGTATCATCCTTATTATGTATAGAACTGTTCCAGTCTTTGTCTTGCAAGGAGCACCTGACTACAGTACTTGATAAGGTAAAAAAAAAAAAAGCTTTGCCAGTGAAGTAAGGTGAAAAGAAAACTGCCAACAGTAGATTGTAAATAGAAATGTTAATGATCAATCTCTACATCTCTCATAGTACTATATGGAATATATTCCTTTATATAAGTTAATATTTTTATTTAATGATTTTATAGTTTCACAGTGATTTTGTATAACCTTGCCTGTTTAGATAATGTATAAGCTTTATCTAAAAGAATGATCCTATCGATCTATATACTTACATCTATAAATCTATGTTCAGTGGAAAATAATAGGTTTTTAAAATAAATTTTACAGACTTTATAGAGGATCTAGTAAAAATATGTTTTGAATCTTACATTTCATATAAAATGATTTGAAGTTTTCCGTGAACTCTTTCCTGGTATGCTGCTCTTGACAACAAATACTAAAATAAATAGAACTATACTTCTTGAGTTTTTTTTTTTTTTTTTTTTGAGGCAGAGCCTCAAGCTGTCACCCTGGATAGAGTGCTGTGGCATCACAGCTCACAGCAACCTCCAATTCCTGGGCTCAAGCGAGTCTCTTGCCTCTGCCTC
>CAUYRH010106535.1:0-19189 GCA_963574655.1 Perodicticus potto
CTTCATAGCAGGGCTCAGTACATTGGATACTTTTTGTTCCATTCTTGAGATTCTTTGCTAAGAAGAATATGTAACAGCTCCATCCATGTAAACACAAAAGAGGTGAAGTCTCCATCTTTCTTTAAGGCTGTGTAACATTCCATGGTATACATGTATCACAATTTATTAATCCATTTGTGGGTCGATGGGCACTTGGGCTTCTTTCATGACTTAGCAATTATGAATTGGGCTGCAATGAACATTCTGCTACAGATGTCTTTGTTATAATGTGATTTTTGGTATTCTGGGTATATACCTAGTAAAGGAATTACAGGATTGAATGGCAGGTCAATTTTTAGATCTCTAAGTATTCTCCAAACATCCTTCCAAAAGGAACATATTAGTGTGCATTCCCACCAGCAGTGTAGAAGTGTTCCCTTTTCTATGTATTTTTTTTAAAACTAAATGTTATATAGAAAAATTGGAGTTCTGCTAGATCTCAGTCTACATAAAATCTTCACTGGTAGAAATAACATAAGCAAAGAAAGTATAGCCAATGCTAAATATTTTCAAAAGTTTTGAATAAAAGATGAGGCTTAATTAAACAGTAAGATTCAGAGTCAAAATATTTATGTAATATACAATCCAATTACAATGAGTAGTCCTAGTATTCAGATTATGTTCGTCCAATATGTTTTTCCAATAAAAAGGAATCTTTTAGAATAAATGACTGTTTCCAGATTAACGACAAAAATATGCAAACAGGATGAAACATCTTAATATTCTTAAAAGCAAAAGCAGTATAGATATAAGACTACCAGGTTTGTATCAAAGGACTCAGGAACCAACTTCAAGAGGCTCCCATTGGCCTAAGATGGATTACTTTGAATACTAGTCAGAATACTGATTTGCTATGTATTGAAATTTTTTTAATGTAGTTGAAGATGGTTAGAAAATTTCACCCCACAATATGACTCCTTGGTTTAAAGAGTATTTTGAATTAAAGGGTCTAGGAGATCCACACGTGTTGGAAAGAGCTTTTCCTCTATCTGTGTAAAATCAGACAGACACATCAAAAAGAATTACTCCCTTTCTTACCCTCCTTGTTACCAAGATATTGCCGGAAAAATGAAGAATTCAGCCATACCTGGTCTAAACTATTTTAAATATAACACCTGTCTCTCAAATTCATTTAATTTCCAAAGAGAATCATTTGTAAGTTGATCTATACCCCCATCCATTCATCTTCCCAAATATTTATTCATCCTCCCTAGTAAACATTTATTGCTCCTAAACAGAATTACTTACATTCACGTGTCCTTCCTCTCTAAAATGAACTTCTAGACCGCACAGGGATATTGTAAATCACTTTGTGATCTTCCTCATGTGCATAATCAAGAAATTTGAATCTCTTTCTCTTATTGTGAGAAAGAGATCACAGCGAAGAGCCTTTCAGCAAAGGTTCTGGAGATGAAGGGAAACTTTCCTTCTTCCCCACATAGTTAATTTAAATGACACTGGAAATGAAATAAAAAGTAAAAGTCTTTGGTCACCATTGGAAGATAGTAAGGAATCAAGTAACTGTAAAATAAAATAAAGCAAAAGAACCAATGCTCAGTTTTCCTACAGGATTTGTATGTTAGTATAAACAAATATTGAAGAAAGTTTCCTTTAATAAAAATCTTTTTTTAAAAGCTCAAATACGGAGATCCAGGGGAAATAATGGGGATAATTAGGACCAGGGAAGGAAAGTAGCAGGGATGTAGTATGAACAAATTTAGAGATCTAATGAAGGACATGTAAACTAAAGTTAAGAAAATTATTCTGTATTAGGGACCTTTGTTAAGTGAGTCAATTTTAGCTTCTCTTGTCACATACACAGGCACACACTCAGTACTACGTGAGATGGTAGATGTTAGTCTGCTTTAGCTTAGTAACCATTTTACTTTTTATATGTATCCCCTAATATTGTGTTCTAAACCTAAATTCACACAATAAAATTATTTTTAAAAAGTTCACAGGAAAAGGATGGGAGAGAATCTACAGATAAAAAGTCAGTTAAAAACACCTCAATCTACTAAAATATATGGGCTTTATATGAATCCCAATTTGAACAAATTGGAAAAATTAAGAGACAATCAGAGAAATGTGGATATTAGGAAATTACTATTAATATTATGGGATGTAGAAGTTGTAATAAAGTAAGACCATGATATGATTACATTATTAAAAGTTTCTTTTCTTTTTAGAGCTCTTTTGGAGACATGCTGAAATGAGTGAATAAATTGGTTTAGGAACAGCTAATGATGGGATGCAGATGAAAAAGAATTCAATAATTGTGAACTGGAGTGGTGAGTACAGGAGAGTCCATTAAAATATTATTTTTACTCTTGGATATAATTGATTTTTACATAGTGACAGTAAAAACTGCTGACATCCAGTGATCCCAGTGTAGATGGGATCTATGCAGCTCTATGCAGCTCTATGCAGCTTCCTAGAGCTTTTGTGTGAATGCTGGTTCTACAGAACGTTTAGCAAATGAAGACCAAGTATTTTATTAAATCTCTACCTGAAAAGAAGTAACGGGGAAATAAGATACCATCAAAATAAGCATCATAATCTCCTGCTGTTAATTCCTTTGCAAAAATTATCTTCAGCCTAGCCTCCTACCGCACATTAAGAAGGTTCTCTGTCTACTAAGGGTCACTCTGAGGAAGCTAAAAGAGCTATAATGTCAGCTAAGCAATTATCCCAGAAAATGAATCTGCTCCTATTTAATGCTTAATCTACTTACAGTTTTTGGACCTGTATGTACTTCTTAATTCTTTGGAGTAAAAATTAAGTATTTCAAAAAGCAATTAGAAATAGTATCTTTTTCTAATTATCTTGGAGCAAAATTCCCATTATAACATGTAAATCTACTACTTGGTTTTTATATGTTTCACTTTGATATACGTCTTCAGAAATACGTTGTAGTAAGTTCGTAGTGAGACTGTCATACATATACACAAAGGTAAATAAAGTTTAATCTTTGACTCAATTTCTTTTCAGGAAGGTGAGAAGGGACACTAAGAAAAGATCTTCAAGGGGGATGGGAGGAAAGCTGGACCTGAGGAAACACGAAGTCTAGAGAGCCCCCAAGAATGTGGTATGAGGCTCAGCACCTGTGGCTCAATGGGCTAAGGCACCAGCCACGTACACCTGAGCTGACGGGTTCGAATCCAGCCCGGTTGCGCCAAACAACAATGACAGCTACAACCAAAAAATGGCCAGGCATTGTGGCGGGCGCCTGTAGTCCCAGCTGCTTGGGAGGGGAAGGCAAGAGACTCGCTTAAGCCCAGGAATTGGAGGTTGCTGTGAGCTGTGATGCCACAGAACTCTATCCAGGGTGACAGCTTGAGGCTCTGTCTCAAAAAAAAAAAAAAAAAAAAAAAAAAAAAGAAGTGCTAAAGAGCTAAAAAAAAAAAAAAAAGAATGTGGTATGAGGTAACCTAGGAAACCAATGACCAATAGAAAGAGACAATAATCAAGGACCAATAGAAAAGGGCAATAATGTCTGGAGGAGCAGAGAGGCCCCGGAAAGACTCCCCACCAATTTCAAATGGAGAGAAAGGAGGTATTTACACTTCCGCATGGGCATGGACTTTGCCTGTCAGTGTCTCTCACCTCTGCTCTTTCCTGAGAAGGACCCACTTCTAACGCTCTTTGGAAGTGCTCTAAACTTTCTCTTTGTTCTTCCTAAATAAAATTTCTCTTTGTTACCCTGAAACTTGTGTAGGTTACTTGTACTTTCTCTTCACTGTTGTCTGTGCTGCTCTAATTTCATTTCCAGTTTCCATTTAGTTTTCATTTCATTACCTCAGCCAAGTAATTGAACGAATTTTGTTCAGGGAAATGGGGACCCCAACAGAAGACATTTGAAGAAACTAAAAATCTACATGAGAATTAATGCCATGTTTTATCACTATATTCTTAATAGTGCAATTTTGAGAATAATCTAGATTTCCAATACGATGAATCGATGAAATGATAGCATTTTGTAGGGTAGTATTTTGTAGTGTTGAAGAAATATAATCAACAACAAATCATTCCTATATATAGATAGTAGAAAGAAAAACAAAACTTTTATTATGGAATAAGTATTAAACCAGAATGTGATTCCCATCACATGCAATCTCCTAAGCGAATATAAAAATAGAAAGAAACCTCACTCTTTTACATAGCCAACCAGATACAGTCCATTACATACACATTTTTCAGTTAAACAGTAACTCCTCCTCAGGTAAGAAGACTTGACAGGGCCATTTATCACGCGTAGTTCATCCTAAATTTACGTAGATTTATCCAGGAAAAAAAAGAACTTCTCATCTTTTTATGTCAGGAGATACTTTTGCAACTTGGATAAAGGTGCTTCCCAAAGTCAGACTCCTACTTTTCCCTAGAAACTGAGAGGTGAAAGCACTGTCTTCCTTAATGTTGGCACTTCAGAGAATGGCTCCCAGGTACTGGAGAAAGACATTCCCAGGTCATAATTTGTATACATTTCAAAAAGTGGTGAAACAATTACAAGGGCTTTTTTTTATGTAAATGTTCTAAGAGAAAGGAAGGGAGAAAAACTCTTCTCTTATTTTCAATAGGATAAGAACCACCTATTTACTGTTTCTAATTTCTGTCCTTAGAGTAGCCCTCAAAGGTATTCAAAATATGGTGATATGTTTATAATAAATATTAAGAGGAAAAATAGGGTAAAATTACATATGTGTCATATGCCAATTTTGTAATACAAAACAAACTATATATGCGTATAAAAATAACATTGGCATATGTTGCCTGTGTTTTCCAAGCTGTCTTATTTAATAATAATTTTTTATCTAATTAAATATAAAATCATTTTATAGCTTTGCAAATACAATATAAAGAAGAAAAGAAAACATAGTGTCTTAAATATTTCTTCTCTATTTTACCAGCTACTTTATCACTTGAAAGTATTACATTTATAATCTGATTATAAAACACTCATTCTGTTCAGATGAAAAATAATTTCACTTTTGATACTATTACAGCCTTACCAGGTTTATTGCCGGCTGCTGAAGAGGACGCCAATACACGAATACAGCAGGTGTTACAGCAGAGAAAGAGTTTAATATCACAGGCTCCATGTGAGGAGATGGGAGGAAGTTCTCAAATATGTCACCCCAAGACTGGGAGAAAGGGTTTTTAAAGATAGTTTGCTGGAAAAATGCTAGGCAGTTGGATCTGCTACTTGGCTTGGGACAGAAACATAGGAGTGCACATACTGTCTTTTTTGCTGAGTCAGTTCTTGGGTAGGGGTCACAAGATCACTTGAGTCCGTTCCTTCGTATGAACTATTGGTCTGGGTGGGTCAGCCATTCCAACAGAATGCAGGGTCTGAAAAGAATCTGAGATTTCATAACTGTGACTTTATTTACGGAAGCAACAAAAAAAGCTAAGAATCTCTATGATCATCAGGAATCTGACTCCCGAGCAGTAAGCAATAATGGGAAAGTAAGCCAGGAAACCCATGGCTGGAGATAGATATATATTTAATTCCGCTACCGTAGTTCTCACCTGTGGCCCTTCATTAATTTTATAAAGGGCCCTTTCAATGACTGAAAATTCAGACTTAAAGGAATCATGAATAAGAGATACAACCAATAATATAGACTGTTTTTATTTCTTAATTTATTAATTGTACCCAAAATGTTGATAACTCATTACTTTTTTCTTGGTCATGGGTCTTGATACTGGTTTTTTAGGAAAAGCAAAGGTTTGGGGTGACATCGTAAAGATGCTAAATATGACTGAATGGTAGACTGTATTTTATGTTACATGTTTTCCCACAATAAAAAAAAAATCAACTGCAGAGAACAAGGAGAAAACAGCAAAGCCTCTGCAACAAGGATAACTGTTTCCAGGTATTTCAAAGACCAGGTTATAAAGAAATGCAGAAAACTGTTTATACTTCAAATAACAGCATCTGCAAATATTAATCCTAGAGGCAGTTTGCTTCTAATCATAGTTTTAGGCTTTTAATAAGCATTTGGTGAGTGTGGGAAAGAAGCAATAAAATTATTAACATGTTCTAGTCTATTTTTGTCATAAAAGCAAAACAGGATTTTGAAGAATCCGGAAAAATGTAGCAACATTCATTTTGCAAATTTAAATTTTAGTTGCTTCTCTTTCTTTCTTCTTCTTCTTCTTTTCTTTTTTTTTTTTCCTTTTTTAGGCAACACTTAAGCAAACTAGCAATCAAACTACTTTTCTCATCTGACCATGGAATGACATTACATTTCATGAGCTGGAATTGCCTGAGAGAGAACTCCCAGCCTCAAGGATGTAATTATCTAGAAATGGATCCATCTCCACAGTGTTCAGCCGAAACAGCCACAGTGCAGAAACAAACAGTGTATTATAACATGCTGTGGAATCCTCACGCAAAATACCCATAGAGGACTGGAAATCTACACATAGTAGGTAGCTAATATTTTTACCACAAAAATATAACTATTGTGGGGTTTTTTTGCTTCCCCAGATTTAAATAGAGAAAAAATGAGTTCATAACAAATTAGATAAAATTAACTTTGCAGAGGTGGATGAAATTCTTACTTAAGACCACCTCATCCCCAGCTTGCAAAATTTCTGTTTAATAGATTTTCTTCTGCCCAAGAACTATGGCATGTTACAATCCGTGCACGTAACACAAAGGTGCATTAATTATTTTTATCTGAATTAGATCATTTTTCTGCTCATATTAATCAATCTATTTGGATAATTTCAATATCTGCTTTGGTTTTGACATCCTCAATCCTTAGTAAAAATAAACCTATGGCTGGCGCTTAAGTGTGTTTTGTCACCTCACTAGATTTTCCAAATAAATTCGTTAGGTAGTTAGGCCAGGAAATACTCCTGGCTTTTTATCCCTCAGAACAAATAATCTCAGAGCCTCTATATAGTATCTCTAAAGACTCAGTTCTAGCCTAGAATTCTCTTCATTACGTTACCAGTCCTAAGACTCAGTCTTTTCTTGTTCTTGTTTGGTTTTATAAGGAACATTTTCACTGACTAAAAAGCAACATACCTTTATCACTGGGAATCTGGAAAATAGAGAACTGCATTGGAAACAAAGAATTCAGCTCTCACCTTATCACTTAGAGAACATGGTTGAAGGAACCATGGTTTCCATCTTTATATATAATCCCAGATACAGGCAGTCCCTTAGTTATGAATGAGATCGGTTTTGTAGGTTTGTTCTTAAGTTGAACTTGCACGTAAATTGGAACAGGTACGTTTACTATTACCCGTAGTACCCTCATTCATAAGTGTGAGTTGTACATCAACCAGTTGGATGTTTGTATCTCAGGGATTTACTGTAAAAGCCTCCATTCATAAGTGCAAGTTATATGTAAGCCTGATGTTTGTAACTCAGGGATAAACTGTAACTCAAAATTCACACATTACGGTATGCACAAAAGAAAAAAATTGGCACAAAACCAAAACCATTCATTCAAGTCTAAAGGGTCTCTGATAAATATTGTTGGTTTAAAATTTAAACTTTTCACCAGTCTCTCTTAAGATATTTCTCTCCCTGAAGTCCCAGGCGACCTTTGAGGTCAGAAATAAGCTTATGTATCCTTTTGACTCCTGCAGCAGAGATTCTGAAGGATTTTCCTTTCTGAGGGATCACTTTGTCCTACCGTAGAGGTGTACATAGCACAGCTAGCTCATTTCTCTTGTTAGCACCTAGCCCAACGCAGCTAATGCACCTTCTGCTCTATTCTGTCCGCCACTTCCAGAAAACCCTTGCATCTTCCTTTCCCAAACAGACCCACCCTTTAGCCTCTTGATGGGCCTGCTCCGGGGGAGCCACATCTTCTATCTGGGGGTCAGTCCCAGGTTATCCACCCCTCTCTTGAGCAACCTAACGGGCACCACATCTTTCTCTGTGTCTCCTAAGAAACTCTATATCTCTCTGGCTGGATACCAATACAGAAAGAGGACTTGCTAATAATTACACTATTTCTTAACTGCTGTTTGACCTCACATCAGTTCCTGGCATCTGTCAAAGGCTTGACTGTGTCTTGCCCAGAGAAGTGAGGAGCAGCCCTCACATGGTCTGGAATCTTTGCCAGTATTCCTGTTGGTAGCAAGACCAATCCTCACGTATGGATAGGATATTTTAGCAGATGAGGTGTTCTGGGCTGCTCCTCTTCCCCAACTCTTCATCTGAGTCTTAGAAAAGCATCCCTCTACTCTTCTATTTTCCTACCTTTATGGCAGCTTTCACATTCACGGGTAGGTAGTTTCATAAAAATGACAATGGAAACCGTTGTGCCTAGCTTAAGGGATCCCCCACATAAATCACTGAGAGACTAAATCCGATGCAAAAGCAAAGGTTTATTTACAAGCCCAGGCTGGGGGCTTCTCATACCTGGCGCAGCAGGAAAACGGAGAAGCCCCCCGCGGCCTCGAAAAGGAGGGGGTTTTTAAGGGTACAGAAAGGAAAAAGGAAGGGGGTTTGGGGTGAGCTGATAGAGGTCTAGGGGACTGAGGAATACTTGTCCTTGGCTGGTCTGGGAAGGAGCTGCTATCACTTGGGGCAGACACAAGGACGAGGGGCAGGAGAGGGAGTAAGTTACTTAACGTTTCAGTATGTAAGTGCATAATGAAGGCTGAGGAATAAGATGGAGTTAGTTTTAATAAAATGGAGTCAGCTTAGTCTTTATAAAACCAACACCATGCAAAGCAATCTCAAAATTATGATTGCTCCCTGACCTTTAAAAGTTTATGTCAGAAACATTAAAAGCTCTCACTTTCCAATTATAAATATATAGGGAGTGACAACGATAATAATAGTGTTATTTGTCTAGCATTGTGTAAAATGAAAATATTAGAAACACTGAAAATTAAAATGTTTATTTAGAAAAAAACTTTTCAAGTAGTTTGGACAGATTGTCTTCTTTTCCTTGTATAACTGAGGATACTAAGTGAGCATCTTAACCACACCTTCAAAGTCATATTCCTTTCTGGAACATCTGTAGCATCTCATCCTGTGTGCCTTCAATGTCATGACTTATCTCCAAGAGTTCTTTTAATGTGAAGATTTTTGCTGGTGTCAGTTCTGCCGGGACATCTTCATCCTTTTTGTCAAAACCACTTTTGTTATTTACACTGATAAGTTCACCTTGACTCGGTTCCCTGGGCTGAGTTTGCAGAGTCGCTCCAAAGGCAGCAGCCAACACTCCCACAGCCAGCTCGCTCTTCTATAACATGACTCACTTTTAACTAGAATTTCATTTCCAGCATTATCTTTTTGTTGTGGTGGTAGTTTCTGCTTTACCCAATTACTCACAGTTATTAAACCAAGGTGACTGAAGTTTCAAGCAGTTGCTGTAGGGCTGGTGTTATTTGACTCAACTGTGGAAACTGGAATTCCTGCATATTAGAACAGAGAAAACCAGGTTTGCTTGTGCTTTTCTTTTCCTGAGTGGCCTTTTCTCTCCTGTTTCCTGAGTCTGTAAGTGTAGAGCGGCTGCTGGTAGAGAGACTGGGCTACTGAGATGGGCACACCATGGGAAGATAGTTCAAAAATGTTGACTTTATCATATTGAAATATCATACATACATACTTACTTATTCAGCTAAGATATTGTTCATAATATCCTAATATTATTAGTATTTACCAACATGATTTTATGACTGTGTGATATTTCTTAAAACAATAGGTAATTTTACTATGTACCTGACACTGTTCTAAATGCTTATAGAATTACTTAATTTAATCTCCTTAATATATTTTGAGGTGCGTGCTATTATTACGTACATTTCATAAATGTGGAAACCAAGGTACAGAAACCTTAAATGAATATTCAAGCTGTACAGTTGGTAAGTAAGAAACTATAATTTGAATTCAAGCAATCTGATTTCCCTTGCCTGCCCTTTCCCCTTTTCCCCTAGGTTACACTACAATATTATTTACTCCTTCTCTACTCTTTTCTTGGGTATTTAGACTTTTGCATTTTTCTGCTACTTTTGTAGCATAGTTTCACAGTTTTTCTTAAGGGGAAAATAAGATCAGTATGACTTGAATGATTGCATCAAATTCTGAGGATCTTTTTAGAGTTTTTAACTCTGGTTTCAGGTTTGCAACTCACATTTGAAAATATTTATATGAATTTACATTTTCATAAGCTGGGCATCAGATTGCCCATTTAGAAACTCTTCACAATAGAGCTGAACAGATATTTAATGGCTTCTGTATTTTTCTTTGATAAGTTATTCTTATTATTCTTTGCCTATTTTTTATTGGGCCTTTTTTCAGATTTTTAGTATGCTTTTTAGATATTAATGATAATAACCTATTATTTTATATCTTGAATACATTCTACCCATTTCCAGCAATATTTTAATTAGCCATTTGTATTTGTAGGAAAGCCGTGGATTTTGCATATTTTATAACTGTTCTCTTTATTGTATGAGAGATATTATGAAAATAGGATAAAATGAAAGTCACTATAAATGAACATCTATGATGAGCTTGGGATTTATGACAGTATTATATGAGTTTGGTTTAAAATTCAATATATACAGTAAACTTGAACATTTAATGTAAAATTAGAATTATGCAGAGTAGTTTAAGAACTCAAAGTTTTGAGCAGACCTACAAAGAACCAGAGAATCTGTTATCACAACAAAGGAAGAAAGGCAGAACAAACTCACAGCAAAGATGTGAATTAATGCTGAGTTATAAAATAAGAATCTTTAGATTTCACTCACAGGTGTCAGAGACTGAAGCAAATCAGGAATGGCAGGGTGCAGGGGCCAGAGGCCTGACTGAGCTGAATCCTTCCTGTATTAATCACATCACATCCAATCAGACAGGTTAGGAATAGTAATAATAACATTTATATAGATTTTATGAATTAGAAAACCAAATGAACAGGTGGCACCATCCGCTGATTTGTTTACATAATACAAAGTAAGCCTTTTAGACTGAATATCATGGAGTTCTCTATTTTTTGAGAACATTGGCCTATCTGCCTTCATGGCAGAGTCTCAATCATATGATGAACCTTACAAGCATTATTAATACTTGTGATCTGATTATGTAAATGTCATAGCATGATCCTACCACTACTTGCACTTTTCCCTTGCTGACTCTTTCTTCTAATCAATCATTATTTTATACTAATAAGATATCATTTGAAAAAAATAATAGTCACCTATGTGGGTAACATTTTAACTGTATGAACATCAGAATTATACAAATAATACCACAGAAAAATAGAAAAGACAATTCCAATTTGGGAAGTAGTCAATAATAAACTTTGTGGCTTTTATAATTCTAAGTACTGATTATGGTATTTTTACATGATACATCACTACTTTTGTGGGTCTAGGACAAAGTTAATAACTGCCCCTTAATCCATCACTGCAAAGCCAATTTATCTTAAAGTACATTTACCTGTTTTTTCATCATAAAAGAAATGTACTGTAATTATGAAACTTAATCTGACTAATTTTAGGATATTTTATGTGTCAACTTTTCCTTTCATCTCTGTCACTGTAAATGAAATTCTCACTTTTAAAAGCCTTACTTAGTTCTCTGCACATTTGAGATGACGAACTTGACTAGAGAAATAATTTTTTAGCTTTCAATTTCCTTATTGCCCCATGCTATAAAATTCACTTGCACAGATTCTTAAAAATTCATCATAGTGCCAAATTAAGCAATCTCTTTGGTTGAATAGTAAATGAAAATTGGCACAAAAATTATTTGTTTTTTTCAATATCCTATGTAGTGAATAATCTATATTTTAATCAATGAAAATGGCACTAATTTACATAGTTATTAATTTGCATAGTTACATAATTTACAATGTCAGGAAGGATTCCTAAGTTACTAAAGGCTAAAGAGTCTTATTAAAGCAAATATGTTATTTTCAGATCTTTCAAACTATTATTTTCTTACCTTACAAGAACATCTCCCAGTTAAATCAGAAAGTGTAATCCAAATTAGCATAGCCTAAGGATTTTATAGCCTCTTGAAAAATGTGTTATTTGCTACCAATTTGATTGAGCTGTCCCTGAATTCTCACTTTATGCAGAAAAATATATGTGTCCTTATTTTATAATTGAAAGATAAATATCCTCCAGTTTTCACAAATTATGTTTTCACCTTTGCCACTGCAAAGCCCAGGACCTTCAGACTTGTCCAATTACAGTGACCCATCCCTCCAGGTGAGTGAAAATGGAAAGCAGCTCTTTCCTGCAGGAGGTTAACCCCGACCTGCTAACCTCCCAAGTCATATCTCCATATCTACTACACTGTCATTTAAAATGATCTGTTTAAAAATAAACCCACAATAGCCCGGTTAGTCACTATCATATTAAGAAATGTTGATGCCTGACATAGGGCATATTTGCATTGCTGAAGAATATCAGAGCAAATCCCTTCTGAAGTGATACTTTCAACTACTGTAGTTTAATTTAAAACACGAGCAATTGCATAGCTTCGTGCCTTCTCTAATTTACACCTTCACTCCTGGTTTTATTTATAGAAAAATGAAAAGAACTTAACAAATATTCACCGAAGAAGAGCGGAACTGTCGATCCATGTTTTGGGCACCACAAACATTTGTGTCTCACCGCACAGATATATTGCCTCGGTCCTCCCGCTCTCCTCTCTGACCAACCGTGGAAGATGCATTTGTTCCCAATATATTTTGGCTTTGAAAAGTCTTTGAAATATTATAGAAGAAACATGTCTTAATGTAATAGGAACTTATAGGTAACTCAGTGATACAAAGAGAATGCTCCTCTATTGTTTGAGAAGATGCAAAATAGAAAATGAAAGGGTACTGCAGCTGAAGGTTCAAAGATAGAGAAACAGTTGATCAAGGAGCTTATTCCAAAAGAAAACTAATGCATATTTGTGAGCATAACTCACACTATACAAATTAGCAACTGAGAACAGCATTGATGAATCAGAACTGAGAGTGAATTGTTAGAAAACCTGCAAATGGACTAAACATGACAAATCATCCTGATTAAAGTACATTTGAGATCCTAAAATGTTTTTGCTCTTCTTGGAAATCTGTTCTACAGAATTTTTCTTAATAAATACCTATTTTCTGCTGAATATTGCTTGCATAACTGTTCTAAATACTGTATTCATTCTGCCAAATAAACTACTCATTTCTCCCACACCACACCTTAGTTAGCCCCTTTAACGTAACGCATTGGCCTGCCACACAAGGCCTTCTATTTATTGAACTGAATGATGAAAAGAATAGAGAGCCATGTTCTTCAGAGCCCACAAGAATAAAACCTCATTCTACCTTTTTCATTTTACTCCCCTCACCTCCTACACTGACACCAACTAATCTGGTTAAACTTGTTTCTTCATCTTTTGAAAAGCACACTTGCTGCCTGTTTTCCTTGATAACCCATTGTCATTTTGCTGAAGTTAATCCTATCTATTCCTCAAAGTGAATCGTAAGCCTCACCTTCTCTGTGGGGCCTCCTTTAATTTCTCTTGCCCTCATTGATCATCTTCTCTTTTGAATGCCTACATTTGTAATGCATATTATAAACATAAATTTTTATATATGGGTGCAATCTCTGGCATTGTACATGGTTGCCCTTGTGTATTAGTCTATTTTCCACAACGTAAGGATCAATGTGAGGTAGCATTATAGATCATAGCAACCTCAAATTCCTGGCTTCAAGAGATCCTCCTGCCTCAGCCTCCCGAGTAGCTGGGACTATGGGCACCTGCTGCAATTGTTGCAATGCCCGGCCCCCTTTTCTATTTTTAGTAGAGACAAGGTCTTACTCTTGCTCAGTGTAGTCTCTAAACCCCGAACTCAGGCGATCCACCCGCCTCAGCCTTTCAGAGTGCTAAGATTACAAGTGTGAGCCACTGCACCCAAAAAATTATTTTTAATTGGCAAATACAAATTGTATATTTATAATGTACAACATAATGTTTTAAAATATGTATACATTGTAGAATCGTTAAATTGAGATAACTAATACATGCATTATCTCACATATTTATGGTTTTTTGCTGTGATAATCCTTAAAATCTATTCATGCCAAAATTTTCAAAAATATAATACATTGTTATAAACTATATCACAACACTGTACAGTAGATCTGTCGAACTTATTTTTCCTATCTAACTTAAATTTTGTATCCTTTGGCAAATATTTCCTCAATCCTTCAGTCCCCTCCTCCCACTCCTTGGTAACCACCATTCTACCCCCTGCTTCTAAGAGTTCAATTTTTGTAGATTTTATATGTAAGTGAGATCATGTGATATTTGTCTTTCTGTGCTTAGCTTATCTCACTTAACATAATCTCCTTTCATTCATCTACGTATCTCAAATGATAGAATTTTCTTCTTTTTTTTAATGCCCAAATAGTACTTACTTGTACATATACTGCGTATGCCCCTTTTTTGTATACATTCAGTATAAATCACTCGGGCTGATTCTATAGCTTGGCTACTGGGAATAATGATGGAAATTCCACCACCTCTATCAACAGTAAACTGTGAGCTTTACAAAGGACAGGGGAGAGGGATGAGAAGTAGAGGGAAAATAGTATAGGGGTGCTCCTCAACCAACTGGTACATGCTATATTTGGGCATTTTAAAATTTTACAGAATGCAGTGGGCGTATACTAAAATTTTGGATCATGAATCATGAATCAAAGATCACTTCAGTGCATTTCATAAAAAAGTTCAAATTGTTACTTTCTTGACATAACATGATGTACCAAAGAAAAGAATAGATACAGTGTGAATATTAAAGGAAAGTAAGAGTTTAGAGACTTTAAAACAATTCATGTTTAAAGAAATATAGATGCAATGTGACTAAAAGAGTTTATGGCAGAGGTGGTGATTGGAAAAGTCATATACTAAGGCCTGGCTGATAATGTACTTCTGGGCTATTTGCATCTTGTTTCACACTATTTTGTTGTTTTTTGCCTATTCTTGCATATTTTCCTTGGTCATTGCATTTCTCAGGATGTGCAAATTGCACAAAAAATAGGTCCACAACATGTTTATTTTTAGTTGGTAATGACATAAAAGGAATGGGAGCTTTGGGCTAAGCTGCACCCTTGCAAATAATAGTTCATTCTCAAGTACTAAAAATGATGTTTGCAGAATCAAAAGATTTTGATTCTTCTTTTACCTAATTTAAAACTCACAGTAGCAAACTTATCCATGCATTAAGTAAATAATTTTAAATTTTAATTTAAAAGTAGGAAGAAAAACACTTCAGTTCATTTCACTTAGGTGTTTTGACTCTTTCATTGTTCCTCAAGATAAAAACAATAGACATAACAAAGCCAGTCAGCTATTTAGTTAAAAAGTAGAAAATAATGTTTTTTCTTAATTCAGGAGCAGCATCAGTAGTATTTGTGGGCACCCCCAGACCTAAGCACCTAAGGCATACATTCTCACCAAATGATCCTTACAGTTTCTCCAAAAACTAAGGCAATACCCTGATGAGCTCCAGGCTGGACTTGTTCATCCCTGAGAACAATAGACTCCCAGAGACCCTGAATTAGCCATCCCTATCCTTGCCTAATTCCCAGAGTCTCTAAAGAGGGAATAATTAGTGTCTATAGACAGTAGAGTCTTAACCTATACAAAATTCATCCCAGTACTAGTCTTTGGATCTGAATATAAACATCTTTTCTTAATTCCATTCACTGTCTTCCCTCCACCCAATATTATGAACTTGACTGCATTGCAGGCCCTTGCAGACCCCTGCTGGCAGATATCAAAGTGCTGGCCTTGTCTATGCCATCCAACCTTGACTGCGTTTGAAGTCATCTGATCTCAGAAAACCCTCCACTGCTGTGATCTCTACTTGGAGGTCCCCTCTAAGTACATCATCATACCATGGCTACAGGGTGTGGAGCCCTGCCCATTGCCGTGCCAAGAGATCTTATGTTGGTAAAGAATCTAATGCAAACTTAGCCATGCTAGGATTCTGGAGCTAAACCCTGGTTTCAGCTAATTTATCTCAGGGCCTCAGAAAGAAGTGCAGGAGACCAAGCACCAGGCTTATAGAAACGGCCACCTGTTCTTGAGGGCGATGCTGCGAGCTGGACAATCTCCTAGCCAGCATGGAGATGTTTTGCTGCCCAGAGAAGGGCCCTCAAGCAACTGCATACGTTAATGAGGTAGGAGCAGTAGCTCATTAGTAAGCAGGTGTTATACTTTGGACATTCATGGTGCAGCAGGGTAGGAGTCGAGCCTGTGGGGGAAAAGCACCTAGCGATCATTGAGCACGGAGCCCCCACACCTGTTGTGTAATGCTTCAATAGAAGGCCACGACAGAGGTTACTTGGGGCTCTCCCTGCATCTATGGGAAGCCAACCTCTTGCAGGCTTGTGCCTTCAATCCACGTCCCGGCTGTCGTTATGCCCGGTGACGGGTGCCACAGCGGCACCGACAGAGAAGATTGAAAGAAGACACAGACTCATGAGATGGGCGTTGTTGTAACTTGGCTGCTGGCCCTTCTCTTACGTCAGGCATCCACCCGCCACCTCTCTCTCCTGGGCTGTTTTTGTGGGTTCTTCTGAATTGCCTTTCCAGATTCTTGCTCTGTGCTACACCACCCCCTGAAACACGTGACGTACTCCTACTGACTTGGCCCAGCTCCTACTTTCATCTCAGCTTTGTTCTTATCCCAGTAGTGTCCCTCCAATCTTTTTTATTAGAGTCCTCTAAGCTCTGCAAGCAGCCATCAAGGCAGCTCCTGGCCTTCACTGGTGTCCACGTAGCTCACAGGAAATTTCTAGCTCCCTGCCTTACTAAGTATTCTGAGTGCCAGCTGTGCCCATTCTGCTCTCTCACCTCGACTCCACTCAAAGGGCAACTGCAGCCAGACTCTCTCCTTCATGTACCACTTAATGAGATGGGCCACAACACTCTGCAGGCACATTCTAGCTTCTCTACCACTGCGATTCATGAAGACTGTGTAACTCTTCTACACTGGTATTCCTCAGTACCTGACACATAATAGGTTTTAAATAAATATTTTTGAATAAATAAATGAATGAATTCACCTTCTTGGTTAGGGAAGACAAAACCCCTGTGCTCAGCTAATGCATAGTCTCCGGAGGGTCCTTTGATCATTTTTACCAGAAATGATCTTTTATTAAAATTCTTTCTCTTTGATCTAGCCATGCCAAGTTTAGGAATTCATTCTAAGGAGATAATTGTTAAGTGCTCACTGGTAAACATTCAAGGACAGGTAATGTTTAATATTGACAAAATAAAAATCATCTATGCATCCAACAATAATGATTTGGTTAAATAAATTTTTATTCATTTAAACATTTGGAATATTACCCTGCTATTAAAATCTTTTGTGTAGAACTATGTTACTTGATATGGAAATCAGAATCTGAAAAAAAGAATAACAAACACAACTTGCAAATAGATTAATTGGATCAAACCATTACCTGCAAAACAGATGATCTAAGCTCAAATATAGGGAGAATGTTTTAACATCATTTTTGGTCTTATGTTTCAAGCTAATTGATCGTAACAGTAAGTACACAGATATATATATATCTCAAAGACCACTGAATATTCCAGCAAGTCACCTAGTTTATAAATGTGACAAAATCCCTGCCCGCGCCATGATTACTAACTTCTGCAATTAAACCATCCATAAGTAGCTTCAGTTTCTATAATTCTATAAGCATCCACTCCTAACTCCACCATTTTAAACATACTGAAATCTGTCAAAATAGTATCCCTCACTAAACAGTTAACAAACTCAATTTTGTATATTCAACAGATTTCTCTAGTTGTCTTTGTAAGGGGGGTTCAACGAAAGAGCTTTTTAATAATTTTTTGTTATATTTAAAAAGGAACAAGGGTAGTGTGATTATCTGCATGCTGAAGTTTTTAATCACTTTTTTAAATTATCTGTAATTTATAATTTTTGTATAATAAAGACGCAGCATTTTCAATATAAGAAGGAAAAATAGACAAAATATCAATTAAAAACATTTTATCTAATGACCACTGTCTGTGTCAACCGTAGCATGATTCTTTTTCCTTTTCTTCCCAATCTAGTTCTTATTTTCTCTTTGTAAATCTGTCATGTTTTTATACGCAGATTATCATATTCAATTTATTTCATAATTTACATTTCCTTCCAAAAATACTTCTGGCACATGTATATGACTAATATGTATTTATTAATTCAACCTTAGCAACTATGTTAGCAACTCAGAGTCTCTGTCATTATTTCTCTTCAGTCTCCCTGATCTGTCAAGAATAAAAGATATTTTAAAATCTCCCAGGGTGTTCATCTTTCTGTAAATTACTCCTTGCATTTCACATCACTTTTACTTTATGTATTATGATGCTATTACTCAGTTCGTGGAGATTGGTGATTGTCACGTTGTCAGGATTATAATTTTGTCAATATAAAATTGCATTCTTTGTCCCATTTCATAATTCTTTGTTTCAAAATTCAAATTATTTGAATTTTTATTGTTCTATTTTTAGTATTTTAAAATATATATATTTTTATTTCAGATGAATAGGAGGGTACAAAGGTTTAGATTACATTGCTTTCATTTCTAAGGAAAAGTTCAAGTTGTAGTTGAGCCCTTCGGTCATGGGGTGTGCTGAACACCCTCACGTGTGCACGTAAGGTGAGATCCCACCAATCACTCCCCTTATTTTTCCCCCTTCCCCTCTCCCGTGACTAGATGTGTCTATTTTTTTAATTAACAGATAAAATTGTACGTATTAGTCGTGTCAATTCTAATTTATTGGACGTTAAAGTCACGATACTTTTTTTTTGTTATTCAAAATAAAGTTGAGAATCCCTCAAGTGTTTATGCTCCTGTGCCATATTTGGTGCTTTATTTATTTTGTTTCTTTTATAAGTAATAAGTAAGTCTATTTGAAACCTTTTTTGAATTCAATATAAAAATAGTTTTTCATTGTGACAGTAGGAGATTTTATGTTTACTGCCATGATTGATATATTTTTTACGCTCTGACCAATGTTCTTAAAAGCTGCATGTAAGACACTAATTTTTAGTCCTGGGTGAAAATTAGACTCACAAAGGACAGACATGGGACTTCTGAGTATATTGACCTAATGTATGGCTGGTATTTGCAATTTTTTTTTTTTTTTTTT
>CAUYRH010106536.1:0-13075 GCA_963574655.1 Perodicticus potto
CATCACAGCTCACAGCAACCTCCAATTCCTGGGCTCAAGCGAGTCTCTTGCCTCCGCCTCCCAAGTAGCTGGGACTACAGGCGCCCGCCACAACACCCGGCCATTTTTTGGTTGCAGCTGTCATTGTTGTTTGGCGGGCCCAGGCTGGATTTGAACCTGCCAGCTCAGGTATATGTGGCTGGCGCCTTAGCCCGTTGAGCCACAGGCACTGAGCCCACAGCTAGGTTTTAAACAGTGAAGCCCTTGCCTGATGAGAAGGGGAGGAAAAGGAGAGGGGAAGGGGGCAATCGGGGTGTTGGGCTCCATAGGCGGGAAGCCGTGGAGATGGTTGGGCGGGAAGGCAGAATAAAATGCTTTTAAGGAATTCCTTCCCTTTCTTCAGGCAGAGTCTAAATCAAAAAATCTCCAGCAGGTAAACTCTAGAGAAAAGGCCACAATTTTTGTTCCATTAGAGCAGTGATTTTCAATGGGTATGCTGGATCCTATGTCACAAAACATTTTAAAGATAATTATAATTAAACTATTTCCAAAAGAAGTTCAAAGCCCAGTGAGTGCATTCTCTTTTTAACTTTTTGCTTTTTTGATGAACATAATTTAAGTGTGCCATAGAAATTTAACTATAGGTCCAAGTGTGCCCTGAGATAAAAAAAGGGTGAAAAACATGGCATTAGGGGCCCGGGTTAACATCAGGTGTGGGTGGTTTGTGGGAATGGAGTGGGGTGAGGCTTGAGGAATCTGAGCAGGATGGCCCCCATGTCTTATCTCACAAAGAGCACATCACTAATCCCTGCCCAGGAAGGGCCCAGCATGGGCTGGCGGCTGCTGCCAGGTGGGGCCAGGCCTAAGAGGCTCTCCTATCCTCTGGGGCCTTGACCTTTAGTTACTCAAGCTCCCTGGTAACTGAGACCAGTGGGGCTGCACTGAGTCCAGCAGGGGTGGGGGCAGCCCAGAGTTGAATCTTGGAAGCCAGATGGGGCAGGGGGAGAATTGGGATGGGGGTGCTAACTGCACTGAGAGTGTTTCACTTTAAAACATGAACTGGAGGTCTCTGGAAAGCAAGGGTTTGTAATCAGAAAACGCATTTCAGTTTCTTCTTGAATTGAGGTGAGTGCTCTGGAGTACACCAGGCAATGGGGGATGGGATGACACCCAGAGCAGATGTGACCTGGAGACAGATGGAGGCCGAAGCCCGAGAACCCAGGCCTGGCTCTTGAAAATCTGCCTCATCTGTGACTTGACTCTGGGTGCTGCAGGGTCATCACCCAAGCTCTGAATGGTTTTATGCTATTTACATTTCTTAGCTTTCTTTTTATTTTACCTATAATTTTTAAACTTTATACACTGTATTCTGTTTTAGTTGTGCTCAAAAGAGAAAAAGGCCAAAAAAGAAAAAAAGAAAGAAAAAAAATATGTGAGCTGTATTGGTGTTGACAGTATTTGGATGGCCTGGGCATCCCCCTGGTCCTGCCCCACCACAGCCACCTCCTTGAGTTTCTACAGAGGAAAAATTCAGGCAAAGGTACCCCATTTCTAGGAGGCCTTTGCTTCAAACCCCAAAAGCAGGAATCTGGTGTGGGTTGAGAGGTTGCTTTTCCTTGGGACGATGGCAGACCCGAGAGGCATCCTGGGCTTCCCCTGGCAAAATCAAACACATTTACTACTCTGACATATTCATTCAACATTTACTGAGTGTCCATTAAGTGGCTACTAAGTGCCAGGCACTGGGTATTCACAGACTAAATCCTTGCCTCAGGAAACTTATGTTCTAAATGAGGGAGCTGGCCAAAAAACAAACAAAAAAAAACTTGTGTGTGTCTGTGCCTGCGTGTGTATGCACTCCTACTTTAAATAGGGTGGTAACCAATGAGCAGAAACCTGAAGGAAGTGAGGGGGTGACATGCGGATTTGTTAGGGAAGGGCCTTAGAGCAGAGGGAACAACCTATGCAAAGGCCCTGGGGTAGAAGCCCGGTGGGAAAAACAAGGAACCCCATGTGCCCTGAGTGAAGAGCCAAAGGCAAGCGTGATAGAGAGTGGGTCAGAGAGGTAGTGGGGTCTTAGAAGATCACCTAAGGCTCTGTAAGACACAATAATTATCTTTTACTTGCCAGTCTTAACAAAATGACCATGAAATCTACAAAAGAAGGAAAAAGAAAACTTTATTTTCAGAGTAACAATCTGCAGATTGGGAGACATATCCTCCAGGGGCACTGCAAGCATGCTCTCCACAGAGGCACTGAAGCCTTCCAGAGTCTGACTTATTCATCTGCTTTGCGAAATGTCTATGAATATTTACAGCAAAGTCTAGCCACTAGATTAGCACAGGCACAGTGAATTAACATATATGGGACATACATCCCACGTTCACTTTGAGGCAGGGTTTTAACATTAAAATGAGGTAGAATTCGGCCCTTTTGCCGAAAACTGAACTACAGGGTATGTAGACATTTTATGAACACTGTTTGTGTTTGGCTGGAAATGCCTTAGGGATTGTAGCTGCTTATCAGAAAGGAATGTTTATAAGGCTGGTCTCCTGCCAAACTGGCTGCTGGCAGGACCTTAAGGCAGAGGTCTCTGATTGGTCAGCTGGCGCCAAGACGTCCATCAAGGTCAGTTGGGCAATGTTTCTCTGCAACAGACTTTTGCCTAATTGCAAGAGAAAAACTTTATGGCAAATCTTAAAGTACTTAACAATACAAGTGTACATGACCAAACAATTTCCCTGCTGTGTCTGCTGAATTGTCTGTAGAGGCTCTTATGTTAGCCACAGAGAGTCCATCTAGCCTTGTCAGCCTTGTCAATGTTGACACGCCTGAGTGAAATACAAAGCCGTCCGAGAGTTCTGAGCAGAGGAGCAAGGTGACATGCGTGATTCTCCAAGGCTCACTCTGGGTGCTGCCTGACCAACAGAAACACCACATAATATGAGGCACAAAACTGAGTTTAAAAAGTTTTCCAGCAGCCATTTTAAAAAGTAAAGAGACACAGGTGACAATAACTTTAATACATTTGCTTTAGCTTAATATATATAAATACTTAACAGTTCAACATGTATTCAGTATACAAAGGCTTACCGAGATAGTTTATATTATCTTCTTTTTATACGTGAAGTCTTTGAAATCTGGTGCCCATTTTACTTTTGCAGCACGTCTTAATTCAGAATAGTCACATTGAAAGTGCTTAACTGACCTATGTGACTTGTTACCAGATGGTACTCAGCACAGGGCCACAGTGCAGAGTACAGGTGCATGCAGGGTCACTGGAAGGATGTTCTTGCAACAGTCCAGATGACAGGTAATGGCGAGGGGGAAAAGCACCCCAAGGGCCAACAATGCATAAAGAGCTTCTCCAGAGGCTGAGGGTGGAGCCTGGGTGTTCTCACCCCTGCTCCCTAAAGGGAGATGGAAGAACCCTACTGGGAACTACTCCAGGCCCCACCTGCAACAGCCATATTGGAAGAAAAGAGTCTGCAAGATGCCCCCCTGCTGGCTTAGCACTGAAATCCTTTCCTCAGCACTGGTCACCTTTATCCCCTGATTATTATGTAGAACTTCACCTTCCTTATCAGCACTCTTCACCTGCTATGCTCTGGGCTGGGAGGAGGGAAGCCCTGTCCTCCTCTGGAGGCCACAATTTCCTCATTTCTGTTCTTGGCTTTGTAAAACCTAACTAAATTTGGCCTGAGGATGCCTTATGTAACACACAGCGACCTAACTTAGTAAGTAATCTAACTGAAAGCCTAATTTCAGAGTATACTCTTGTAGCAAATAGCTGAATCTCAGCCAATTACAAGTAGCCAACTGACTCAAAGAAGGCAAAAGGCCGAGTTGTAACTAATTAAGACATCTCTGCCCCTCTCTTCTATTTTCTGTCCATGAATGCCCCTGACCCTGTTTTACACCAAAGTTCTTAGAATCTGGTTGGTTCTGAGGGCTGTCCCATTAGTGAATCATTCTTTGCTCAGTTAAACTCTGTTAAATTTAACTTATCTAAGGTTTTTCCTTTTAATATCATGTTGACCCTAATACTTTTGACTATCTGGCTAACCCCAACCACCTCTCTGTTGAGAAGCCTGGGCATCCCTACTAGGGCCACTGTGGTTTTCATGAACTTCTCCTTCCACTAAAAAAAGAAAAAATATATACAGTAGAAACTCAATAGGTGATCACCTCCCTATGCTGACCACTAGGTCCTTAAGTTGACCTAATTTTCATAGACGGGACATGCACCACATGTACATGTCAGTACAGTAGGCCTAGGTGCTTATGTTGACCATCTCTGAGTGTTGACCAGTTTGTTACAGTCCCTTGGGTGGACAACTTACAGAGGTTCTCCCGTGTGTGTGTGTGTGTGCGCGCGTGTGTGGTGTATGCTTACCATTGGGTTGGTAAACAGATGAATATCTTGATCCACATGTATTATATATTTAAATTTGTTCTTTGATGTGAAAGTTCATTTCCTTTTCTTCTGGTTTTAAAAGAACATTGTTGTAAGCCCCTAAAAAAAGTGGGAGCCCTTGGCACTGTGCCCGCTGTGCCTAACGCACAAGTCAGCCCTGACGCCTTCACAGAATTACCTTCCCTGTCTTGCCCATGCTGCCTCCACACCCTTAATCAGTAACGTGGGTATTTAAGCCCCTCAAAAATCTTTATGAACATCTCTTAGATATGGATCTAGCAGCCTCTAAGGAGGATCAGGACAAGACATTAATTGTTATACTCAGGGGCACACTCTATAATAGGCAGAGAGGTCTTTAATGAGTTATTTCAATGCTCACCTAAGTCTGCCTGGCAGGTTTTTAAGGAGAGCATTAGGTACGAACCCAGCTCAAATAGTACGATGCTAGTATTTAAAATAACCCAAACTTTGCATCAACATATAACATTTTAACTGTATGGACCCTGTCATTTTTTCCTATCGAACAGTTAAAGTTGAAAAGATATTCAAGCCATGTAGTTTTCTCACTTCCCCCTATTCTATGCAGTCTAGACAGAGTCTCAGGTGCCTGGTGGATTCTGGATTGTTCATTCATTTGTCCAGTCTGAGTTACTTGCCACTTCAGTTAATGTAACTCCATCACCACCATCTATCCTGTCACTGGGCAGTTCAATCGTAACTTGGTTCTCCTCCTTCCAGGCATGTTGTGGGATAAGGCTTTCCCTTTAAACTTGTGCCTGACCATGTGACGTACTCTGGCCAACAGAATGTGAATGGAATGTGAGATTCTTTAAGACAGCGTACAATTTACCACGTTCTCTCTCCCTGCTGTGTTGCCGATGGTTGGCTGTGTCTCTGAGAAGCTGAGCCTCCTGCCGACCTGAGGTGGACACGCATTGTGTGCAAAAATAAGACTTTTCTTTTTAAAAGAAAATGACAATGAAGCATAACCTAACCCACTTCCATAGTTGCATTTGTCCCTTTCCAGGTCTCTTTGGTGCTTCACTTTTCTAAAATTCTTAGGGGTCAAGGTAAAAGATAAGAATGTAAGAGAATGTGTTAAATTGTATTACTATTATCTATCCATATCAAGAATGCTCTGCTTGTGGTGACCTTTCCCATGAAAGCATGCAACACTTCTTCCCTGCTCAACTCCTGTGCGGCTAGGCAACTTACTTTGGCCAGCGAAATGTGAGCCAAAATGATGTGCGGTTTGCTAGGCTTTTCCCCCTCTGCCCCAGCAACTGCTACTTCCCAGGAAGGGACTGCCTTGCTGTCCTGGTCCTGGACTCAAGACAACCCGAGCAGAGCTGCACTTGGCTTTTGACAGTCATGTAGTAAACAAGAGAAACAAATCCTTGTTATGTCAGCCTCTGAGAGTACTGAGGTCATTTGTCATTGCGGCATAACATAGCCTAACCTGACAGATACACAACACCACCTGAAACCCACAAAATCTCATCAAATTGCAGAACTGAATATTACCATCACTGCTGAAGAGGACTCTTCAGATCTCCTCCTCATTCTGGGCCTCCCTTCTCAAAGTGGATGGAGTACTTTAACTCAGTTATCCTTCCAATCATTCCATTTCTTTTTTCTCCTTAAAAGGTGTGTTAGTCTACTTATTCCATTTAATTAGTCCTTTCATAGAAGGAGGGCCTGCTGGTCTGACTGATTGATTACATTCAAGACCTTTTCTAACCTATGCTTTGCTACTTGTCTTGAAGGTCAGGACTGACAGGAGACACGTCCTTTTTGACTTCCTGCCTCTGCAGAGCCTTGCTGCTGAAGGAATATGTCCTTCCTGTCTACTGGAATGCCTGGGCAGGTGGACTTGCTTGGCTCTGCAGACACAGCCTTGTTAGATTTGGAAGGGAAGGCGGAGGAAGCAAGAGACTTCACTCAAGCCTCCTGGCCTCAGGCCTGTTGACCACATTTATCCAGCTTAACTGGAATCCAGCAGTGGGCCTACCCAGTTGTCATTCAAGTATTATTTCGGCTACTGTTCCTTGGGTATGTGACACTTAGGGATAAATCCCAAAGGGAAGAATGAATGAGTGGTCTGATTACCCCAACACCCAACTTAAACCTGACCTCCTTTAACAGTATGCACAATCTATGCCTATCAATTTCCTTCTCAGTAGGTTTCCCAAACAAGAGCAGCATTCCGAATAGCCAGAGTATATATTCCTCCATATTATTGTCACCAAACAGTCCTTAGCAGAAATTTAACGCTATCTTGAGGAAGAAGTAAACAGAGAACAAAATAAAGGATAAGCACTCAGTCAAGACCCTTTTACAGGTATATTTCAAATTGTTCTTTTTTATTCAAGTTTTTTTTTTAAAAAGCTGTGTGGTTTGGGAGGATTAATGGTAGGAACAGAAGGAAATGAGGATACAGAGCGCCTCACAGAGTCCACTCACATTCACTCAGCCACCTCCCATTAGGCAGGCACGGTGAGCAAGGGGATGCGGCCGTCCTCAGAGCAGTCACGCACCTTATTAGCACATTAATACATCGCTAGCTCTGTAGGTCTGCCAACCTCAGTATAATCTAAGCAACTAGTTAGAGCACTGCGGAGGACCACAACACGACACTATTTTTTAAAGATGCTATTTTCTGCAAGTATTTCACCGTCAGATAATTCTCATAAGAAAAAGCACTGAGCCTTGAATGCCCAAACTGAATAGAATTTTCAGAAATGGGAATTGTGACTATTTTAAAGTATATTCCTATTTGTATTTTTTTTTTTCTGTCTGATATTAGACCTGCATGAATAACTGGGCTTTTGGCTTGTTTGGGGAAAGACTTTCACATTTGCAAATTAATGACCCAATCCCAGCAGAGATGGTAATGTCCAAATACTTCATTTAATAAACGAACCCAGCTCCGGATTTTTTAAATAGCCCCAGACCCTGGATTGGGCTGTCATTCATTTACGCCCTAAGGCATCAATCTGTGACCGACAGAAGAGAAAACCTAACTAAGCAGAGAGTAGGGACAGTGTAAACGCAGGAAAGTGAATTCACTTGACTTTTAAGCTGCAGTTATTCAGATAAGCCAGTCAAAACACCAACTTCGGCAATCCATAATTACTGAGGAAATTATGGGCACTTCACACTATCTATTTAAAAAAGCCTATTTCTCATTTTATCTAAGTTAATTCAACAGGCATTTATAAACACCGGCATTGTTTCAGGCTCTGTGCGGATACAGTGGCAGATAGAGCACAGAAACAGAATAATAATAGAAAGTGATGCTACAAAGATGATAGAAATACACCACGAAGAGTGTGAACCCCGGGCTGGGGTTGGGGGCGGAGACAACACAATCTATTGTGATAGGAGAAGAAAAGATAGTAAACCTATCTTTATTTTTTTATCTTATTTATCTTTGTATGTTTTTAGATATAAATAATTAGTATTATGTGCAGTAGCAGCACACATGATCTATACCCATTATCTAGATATAGGTAGATATGGTGCAGAGCCAGCTATTATTTTTGTTTTTTTTGAGACAAGGTCTTATTCTGCTGCCCCAGGCTACAGTGCCCTTCTGGTGTCATCTTTACAGCAACCTCAAACTCTTGGGCTTGGGCAATCCTCTTGCCTCAGCCTCCCAAGTAGCTGAGACTACATGCATGCATTCTTAAGTACGCCTGGCTAGTTTTTCTATTATTACTAGAGACAGTACTAGTCAGTACTTAGTTAGTACTGACTAGAGTCAGTAGCTGGTCTCCAACTCCTGAGCTCAAGCAATCCATCCAACTTGGTCTGCCAGAGTGCTAGGATTACAGGCCTGAGCCACCACGCCCCACTGGACTGCTCACCTGTTTAGTACCGCCCAAGGAGAACTGAACAGGGGAGGCTGTAATCTGATCTAATTTGTAGAGGACTCAGGAAGACAGTATTTGATCGGAATCTTATAGGAAACCTGTGATTTTGCCAGGCAGAAAAATGGGAGCACCATTTTAGTCAGAAAGAAAACACTGCAGTGTTTTCTAAGATGGGTGAAAGAATATTTCACTTACAGAAAAATGTAGTATGGCCCAAGAGAGTCCTGCACCCATGGGTGGAGGGAGACAGGTGAGAGAAGAGAGAGGCAGAGCTCATGGGAGAAAGCCTGACACCAGAGAATAAAGAATTCATGATGTGGTGGCGGCACCTGTGGCTCAGTGAGTTGGGTGCCGGCCCAATATACCAAGGGTGATGGGTTTGAACCCGGCCCCAGCCAAACTGCAACCAAAAAAAAAAAAAAAAGAATTCATGATGCCAAGTTCAGGAATCTATTTTACCTAACATGAGGAGGAAAGAGAAGGACATGGTCTTCTGGATAATCAAATCTTTCCACTGCCCCACTGGACCAATCTGGGATTTCTTCTTAAGTTATGCTGCTAAGAGTGGGTCTCTTTCTGTTGGAGGATAAATGAAGAGTCTCCCCGCCAAAAGTGAAACCCTGTCTCACTCAGCTTATAAAATGTATCTCTGAGCTAGAGAAGCCCTCATATTTTTCTAATGATTGCAAAGTAATGAGTCTTCTTGCAAATCCATATTGTTGGTTAGCACCATATTGATCTCAGAATGGTTAGATAAGCATTATCTTTGGACTCACTTTCTTTTCTATTCCTAGTAATATTTCATTCTCATTACCAGACATGGGTCTAAAATCACAAATAACCAAATGCTGGAAGCAAATTCCCTCTTGAACAATCTGAAGCACTTGGCATTGTGGACAGCCTTTTTGTACTAGCCATGGGTCTTGGTTGTAAGCAACAGAAATAACTCTGGCTGGCTGATTTAAAGAGAAAGAGAAGAAAAGAATATTAAATGGCTCAGATAATCTGGGGGTCAGGGTGGGCATAGTAGATGGGCAGAGAACCAAGCTTGAAGGCCAAAGCCAAGAATAAGTGCCCAAATCATGCTGGAGGTGGATGTAGGGAAACTGCTGCCAACCCTGGATGCTACTGCTTACACCATGGGTGACACCGACATGGGGTGCACCTGTTGCTGCTGCCACCATTCACCAGAGTGCACCCCGCAGCATCCTTAGCTTCTCGCTCAGAGCCTGGATGACGAGTGCTGATGGGCAGAGTTTAGGTTGTGCCTCTGCTTCCTGCTTCTCTAACCACAGTACTTAGCCTGTGTTCCAAACGTCAGAATCACATTCTAGTTCCTTTCGGATAATCCCTCAACTTTTTTGATTTATCTTTCATGATAAGTCTTGCATCCACCTTTTTCATCTAATCCTGTAGCCACCAAACTAGTTCAGCTCCTTACTGACTTATGTCTGGACTATGGCAACAGTCTCAGAACAAGTGTCATTGTCATCTCTCACGGGTGCATCCTGGACTCTGCCCTCAGAGTCTTCTTAGTGGGCTCCTCTGAGGGGGGTCAGTCTCTCAACACAACAGTCCTACTGACTATGAACAAAGTATAGTTTTGTATGCTTGCCATTCAAGGTCCCAACAGTCCTACCTCAACTTCCTTACTTGTTTAAGAATTCATAGTCTAAGATTTACTTCAAACATTTAAACAAACTGAGGAATGTTATCCTGTGGGGATAACGGAAAGAACATATGTTGATTCCAGTTATTTAATGGTCCCTTAAATTCTACACCTGTTATGTCTCTCCTTGCAATCTCTTGTTACCCCCAGCATACTTCAGTTTCTCCCTGTTCTCAATTGGCCCCCTTGGGTCCTTTAATGAAGCATGGCTGTTTCCCTGAGCAGACACAACATACATCTCAAGATTCGGGGTTCCCTTCTTTCTTCTCTTTTATCTTATGTCCCTCCCAGAGTAGTTTTCAATGTGCAAGGCAGAGAACCACAAACAAGACTTGCCTACCCTTGAGAGCCAAAGAACACGGCAGGACACTTCAAGCAAGATAATTCCAACATCCGCTTGACTTAATGTTAGTAATATGCTATTTCTACAAATCATATTTTCATTCGTGCAAGACAATTATGCTACACCTATTTTATTGTTATTGCAGTTGGGAAATTGTGATGCAAATACATTTTTAGAAAAAAGACATAAAGCATGTTTTGGTTCTAGCTTCTTCAATTAAAACAAACGATGTGTGTATCTCTAAGCCTAACCTTCCTCTTGCCGATGCCTAAGAAGTGCTCGGGGTCTGTGGCCTGGTTGGTTGCACCCTCCCCAGGTGTGCTGTCCCACTCCTGGGCTTGTACTGTCCTTTCCTGTCTTCTCACCCCATCTACCTATATTAGCAATACTTTTCCTGACGTGGTTAACTGCAGCCCCACTAGTCTACCAGCCATGTCTTCATTCCCCCCTTTTCTATTTCTAGCAGTTTGGAGTCTTTCATTTCATGTCCTCTGTTCAAATCCCACCTTCTCTCTGAAACTACCCTCCATCATTCAAGCCAGAGATTCCTTTCTTCCAAGAACACTCAGAACCACTCAACTCATCTGGGTTTCTTCTCTACCTGCCTTGCTCAGTAATTATTCCTATGGTTTCTTAGAAAATAGGAAAGATCTGTACAAAAGATGCCATTGTTTGTAGTTTTATCTTTTCAAATATTTTGTGAGCTCCTGAAGGGCAGAGGTCGAGTTCCCCACCTGGTTTCATGTCCTAGCATCTAGCACAGCATCTTTTCCGAGCAGAAGTCGTGCTGTAGGTTGGAAGCACAGAGGAAGCGCAGGGTGATTGGCAGTGAAGTCTCACCAGCACCCAGCTCCCCTCTGCTCTGGGAGGGTCCCCCTCCCTTTCCTTTAATGAACTATGAATAGGAGTCACTTATGACACTTTCACCAGATGCATCCTATTGCTGATGCTTGGATCTCCAGCTTGCCCACCCCCCTGCTACCATGATTAAGGGGGACTTGGGCTGAGATGGGACCAGCCTAGGTCACTGACAATGGGCAACAGCTGGCTTGGAGGGTTACCCAGGCTAGCAGCAGACTTGGCAGACTTGGTTGAGAAAGCCTTTGTTATGTTAAGCCACTAACATTTGGGGGTTGTTTGTTACTGTGATATAAATCTACCCAGTTAGCTGATACTTATCATTTTAAATCTCTAATGATTGGGGCTTTAATTAGGTGACTTTGACACAAAGTGGGTAATTGATAAATCTGGCAGCTCAGATACAATAGATTTAAAACTAAACACAGAGCAATCGAGCACAGTGTGTAGGAGAAAGGGTCTGCAGCCAGATTGATCAGGGTTTTAGTACCGGCTAATTTTTCTTTTTTTTTTTTTTCTTTTGCAGTTTTTGGCCAGGGCTGGGTTTGAACCTGACCTCTGGTATATGGGGCCGGTGCCCTACTCCTTTGAGCCACAGGTGCCGCCCAAGTACTGGCTAATTCTTAATTTACAAAGTATGTGTCCTGCACTGGCAGTTCTCAAACTTTTTGGTTTCAGGATCCCTTTACACTGAAAAATTATGATGACTCCAAAGAGCTTTTCTTTATGTGGCCTACATCTATGAATAATGACTGTATCAGAAATAAACTGAGAAATGTACACATATTTATTAATTCATTCTACACTAATAATAATAAACCCATTACATGTTAATATGCTCTATTTTTATGAAAAAACATATTTTCTGAATAAAAAAATTCGCAAGAAGAGTATCATTGTTTTACATTTTAAAAATCCCTTTAGTGTCTGGTTTAATAGAAGACAAGTGGGGTTCCTATCTGCTGTTCTATATTATCTGTTGGGATATGTTGTTTTGGATGAAGTGAAAGAAGAAAGTCCAGCCTCAGATATATAGTTGAAGAAGAGATTTAAGAATATTTTAATAAATTTTTCATATAATTGTGGACATTCTTTGACATTATATTAAAACTTCAGACAATGGGGAATTTCTTAAAGGTTAGTTGTAACTGCAATCTGAAAATCATGCTAGATTTTATATTGCTATATTAAAATCCCTTGGTCTATCTTATTAAAGTCTATTCACTGAATGGAAATATCACCCATGCTTGTTTTTGTATCATCATACCCAGGTCATTTGGAAAATGTTTTTTTCATGAAAGTATACCAGTCTTCCAAATGTTGATATGTTTCATTACACAATATTTAAAAATCACATTTGTTAACACCATCACTGATATCATTTAAAGATTGGGAAGTTCATAACAGCAGATACAAGTTTTCCAACATTCTAATTCCATATGAAAGCTTGAATTTTATCACTGGCAACAAACTGCCTCCATTGTTTTCCCTGACTTAAAAGGCTCACATTATTCATTCATTCATTAAATCATAGCTGTGTACATTAATGCAATCATGGGGTACAAAGTGCTGGTTTTATATACAATTTGAAATGTTTTCATCAAACTGGTTAACAAAGCCTTCATGGCATTTTCTTAGTTACTGCGTTAAGACATTTATATTCTACACCTAGTAAATTTCACATGTACCCTTGCAAGACGCACCATTGGTGCGTCTCTCCCCTATCACCTTCTTCTCGAGCTATAATTGGATTATAGTAATTTATATAGCTATAAATTGGTTTCATAGTAAGACTGAGTACATTGGATACTTTTTCTTCCATTCTTGAGATACTCTGCTAAGAAGAATATGTTCCAGCTCCATCCATGTAAACATGTAAGAGGTAAAGTTTCCATCTTTCTTTAAGGCTGCATAATATTCCATGGTGTACATAT
>CAUYRH010106539.1:0-16850 GCA_963574655.1 Perodicticus potto
GGCGGGCGCCTGTAGTCCCAGCTACTTGGGAGGCAGAGGCAGGAGACTCGCTTGAGCTGAGGAATTGGAGGTTGCTGTGAGCTTGATGCCACGGCACTCCATCCAGGGTGACAGCTTGAGGCTCTGTCTCAAAAAAAAAAAATATTAACTCACAATGGAAAAAAGATTTAAATCTAAGACATAAAACAATAAAAATCCTAGAAGAAAGTGTGGGGAAAACTCCTGATGATATCAGCCTGGGGAAAGATTTTATGAAGACTTCATTGGCAATTGCAAGAACTACAAAAATAAATAAATAGGGCTTAATTAAGCTAAGAAGCTTCTGAATAGCTAAGGACACAACAATTAAACCAAATAGCCTTCAGAATGGGAAGATACTTCCATGTTATGAATCTGGCAAAGGATTGATAACTAGGACCTACAGAGAATTCAAATTAATCAACAAAAAAAGCAAATAATATCATCTATCACTGAGCAAGAGACATTAATAGAACCATCTCTGAAGAAGATAGACAAATGGTCAACAAACATATGGAAAAAATGCTCATTATCTGTAATCGTCAGAGAAATGCACATCAAAACCATCCCGAGATATCGCCCTAGTGAGAATAGCCCACATCACAAAGTCCCAAAACTGCAGATGCTGACGTGGATGTGGAGAGAAGGGAACACTTTTACGCTGTTGATGGGACTGCAAACTAATATAACCTCTTTGGAAAGAAGTAAAGAGAATTCTCAAAAAACTCAAAACAGATCTTCCATTTGATTCCATAATCCCATTACTAGGCTTCTACCCAGAAGAACAGCAAAACATTTTATCATAAGGATATATGCGCTAGATTTGTTTATCATAGCTCAATTTTCAATGTCCAAGATGTGGAAACACCCTAAATGCCCATCAACCCAGGAATGGATTAATAAACTATGGTATATGTATACCATGGAATATTATTCAGCCATAAAAAGATGGAGTGGTTAGGGCGGCAGCCACATACACCGGGAATGGCAGATTCAAACCTGGCCCGCTAAACAACAATGACAACTGCAACAGAAAAATACCCAGGCATTGTGGTGGGCGCCTGTAGTCCCAGCTACTTGGGAGACTGAGGCAAAGAGAATCACTTAAGCCCAAGAGTTGGAGGTTGCTATGAGCTGTGACACCACAGCACTCTACGGAGAGTGACCAAGTCTCAAAAAAAAAAAAAAAAAAGATGGAGACTTTACAGCTTTTGTATTAATCTGAATAGAACTAAAACACGTTCCCTCCCCACCCCCCCTGCGGCTTTTTGGCTGGGGCTAGGTTTGAACCTGCCACCTCCGGCATATGGGGCCGGCGCCCTACTCCTTTGAGCCACAGATGCCACCCTGAAACACGTGCTTCTCAGTAAAGTATCACAAGAATGGAAAAGCAAGATTCCAATGTACTCAATACTAATATGAAGCCAGTACAGGAAATAATACATGTCCACACAAGAGAAAAAATTCAATTCAAGTTCGGGAGAGGGAGGAAGGAGGGACGGAGGACAAAGAAGGGAATCAGATTGGTGTGCTCCCACCTAATGGGCATCACGTAAGGGTAGACAGTACACCTGGGTGGGGGGGATAACTGCGACAAGGACTTCACCTGACAAACGCCAACATTGTAACCTAATCATCTGTAGCCTCATAGTAATCTGAAAAAATAAGATAAAATAATAAAATAGAAAAAGAAAACTCTGTGACTGGAAGTGTTAAAGCATTTTTGTGATCATTCTCATTGTCCTTTCTGTTGCATCCATGAACTGATAATCCAGCCCTGATGGGGAAGAGAGGTATTGCCACTCATTTTAGAAACTGCTGCCTGTTTTGTGCCTATCCACAAAAAGCAGGGCACCCGGTCAGTCCAACATGTTCCCCACACGTCCCTTCTGGCAGTGTTGCACCGAAAAGTTAGCCCTCAGATTATGACCAGATTATCTGGTTTCTTGCATTGTTTTCAATTTACTGGTGACTTGTGTACTTCAAATTCAATGTCTGATAGGCTCCTTTTCTAGAGACAGAAAAGTTACGGGCAAAATTGGTCATTTTGTTTCACTCACGGAAGCAATGTCTCATCGGTAGGCGGATAACTTTTATATCACCAGAATTGCTTTCCTGTCTGAATGATTATGATTTGTTTGGGATCTCATTTGAAAATGAAGAATTTAGGGCCAGATACAGTGGCTCAGACCTGTAAACCTAGCATTCTAGGAGTCCGAGATTGGGTGGATTGCTTCAGCTCAGGAGTTCAAAATCAGCCTGAGCAAGAGCGAGAGCCCACCTCTAAAAATAGCTGGGTGTTGTGGTGGGCGCCTGTAATCCCAGCTACTTATGGAGCCTGAGGCAGGGGGATGACTTCAGCCCAAGCGTTTGAGGTTGCTGTGAGCTTTGACACCTTGCCACTCTACCATGGGTGACAAAATGAGACTCTGTCTCAAAACAAACAAACAAACAAACAAATTTTTAAAAACCAAAAAAAGAAACAAAAGAAAATGAAGAACTTGCAGACAGTTTTCAATTAATCAGTCACTATCTTAGAGCCCGTGGAGTAATGGTGAGCCTAAATGAAATACAATTTTGTAGTAAAAATTTAGGGACTATATCTAGAGACTTCTTGAGTCCCTATATCTTCAACATCAGTAATTAATATAGGACTACATTCACCCACCAGCTAAGTGACTCTCAAACACCAGCTTTCAAACTTGGCTAATTCTTTCCTGTAAAGTACTTTACAGATATCATCTCATATAATTCTCATAAAGCCTCTATGAAATAGGAATTTCTTTGGCAAACTACAACACATCGGGACCCTTTAGGCTACTTGCAAATAGCAAAGCTGTAAATGTTACATCAAAGTGTGCTGGGGTTTACTCTACTCATTATAATGTGAACGTTGATCATCATCGTTATCAAGGTTTGCTGGACCCTAACTAGGCACCATGGGGATACTACTGAAAATGTATAAAACAGAATCTATAATCTTGGTGGTCTATCCTTTCAATTAAATTATTAGCTAAATGGATGACACATATAGGCAACCTTGCCCTCTGGACACTCTCCCTGCTTTCAATGTGTAAAAATTTCCTAGAGAATGTAAAAATCTAATCCCAGGAAGCAGAGGAGACAGGGAGAGAAGAGCAAAAGAAAGAAGCAAAAAAAAGAAAGACAGTTCTCTGACCTAATAAGACTTTTCATATGCTACAATATATATAATTTAGGCCAGAAGGAAATACAGTAGATTTTTATTTCCTCTGGCTATGTATTTTATTCCGATACCATAGATTACAGCAACAGAGGAAAAACAACGACAAAATCATTGAAAGAAAACAACAAAACAAACATTCTAATGAGTTTCTTATCTCCTTCATTGTAATTTTTTTTTTTTTTTGCCAAGTTGCTAACATTATGGCTGGGAGGAAGGGTCATTGGGAGGAATAATTCTTGAAAAGAAAACCCTCAATTAAGTTCAAAAGCATCTTGCTAAGCTTCAAGCCTGGTGATTTATACACACACTTATACACAAACACAAATACACTCTTCTGCTCTGGTTCTTTAGGAAAGAGAAGACAGCTTATAGCTGAAGAGAAAGATTATATTACAAAGACTTCATTACTTTTACAAAATACGCACCAAAGGACATTTACTAGTGTACTGAGAGCTATTATCATAAATAATTAAAACTAAACTATTCTTCTCTAAATAAATGTATAAAGTACATTGGGTGATTCAAAGCACTAAGCTTTCTCAACATACTGCTCTGTATGCTTATAATGCAAGAACCCCACCCAGGCCATTAAAATCATATTCCTGGTTCTTACGTAGAGACTTTTAAAGCAGATTTAAATGGAGCACAAGAATGTCAGATGCTGAAGTCCTTCCTTCTATTTGTTCTTTTTTTCTTACAGTAATTATTTACAAACACTTACAAAAATGTTTATGGAGCGGGGCCTGTGGCTCAAAGGAGTAGGTGCCGGACCCATATACTGTAGGTAATGGGTTCAAACCCAGCCCCGGCCAAAAACTGCAAAAAAACCCAAAAATGTTTATGGATATCTTTGCATGAGGAACATGTATGGTAGTATTTTAACAAATAATTTGATGCACTGTTCAAAAAGCCTTGAGGGTTAAGCAATACATTTCTTAAGCATCATCAACCATCATGGAAGCCATTGTGATTTGTGTTGAGAGGTTTCTTTCTAGAGTCTGCCCTACTCAAAGGATACAAAAGGCAGAGCCATCACAATGTGGCTAAATGGATTTCCTATGCCCCTTTACCCAACGTAACACTCTCATATTTTACTCAGACACTGAATTAAATACCTAACAATTGCTCAGCTTGCTTCCATGTGAGTCCTAGAAGAAAATGAAGTTGTCTAGAGAGTGAAGAGCTACTTTAGATTTCTAAAATCAAAATTCAACTTAGTTGCTTTGTCCATTTTTAGAGTTACCTTGACTCCAGGTCTCCTGGACCTGAGCAGCTTTAGGGAATTCCACAAACCTTGAGGTTATCTAGAGGTAATCTGAATGAATGCAAGTTTCAGAACTGGATTTAATTCAAAGGCACCGTGTAGAGAACCTAACCTAAGTTTTTATTCCTGGAGTCTCTTTGAACAAAACTAGACATGTCCTTCTGTGTCCCTTTTAAATCCTTAAACTTGGCATAAATCAACCAAGGAGCTCAGGCTTTATATATTGCAACTATGCTAACCAAATACTGGTGAGTACCCAAGATCACCAAATCAGAAGGAGCCACAAGATTGCCAGATATAAGGAAAACTTATGTCAAAGAAACATCATTTTCTTTTCTTTTTTGACACAAAAGTCTGACTATATTGTCCTGGATAGAATGCCATGGTGTCACAGCTCACAGCAACCTCCAACTGCTTACAATTCTCTTGCTTTAGCCTCCCAAGTAGCTGGGTCTACAGGTGCCCGCCTGAGCGCCCGGCTATTTTTTCGTCACAGTCGTCATTGTTGTTTAGTTGGTCTGTGTCAGGTTTGAACCCCCCACCCTTGGTGCATGCGGCTGGCACCGTAACCTCTGTGCTATGGGTGCTGAGCCAGAAACATCATTTTCTTGATCAGTGAACAACCAAATGATAAGCCAGGACATTGAAGAAGATTGATACATAGCTTCTTTCTAAATATCCTGAAGATTATTATGAGTAATCAAAGCTAGGTATAGCAAAACAAAACGCAAACTTCATTTGGCCCTGTATTTTAAAGTGATCCTCTGTCAGCCCTTTCAACAAAGTTGAAGTTATGTGGTTTCTACCTTCTACTTTGACACCTACCGCCAGCTTGAACAGGCTCAGTAGTCTTGGATATTCAAACATTGTTAATCCACATTCCTCTGATTTTGATCTGTGTTTATTTTTTCTCCCCCAATACAAAGTTCTAGAAAAATATGTAATCCTGAAGTGGCATCTGGGTCTATTAAATGAGTCAAATTGGCTTAATTAAAAAGTCACATTCGACAGATTTGCATTACACCTTATGTCAGATGTTCTATCATTTATTCCATCATGGGTTATATAAAATAACAGGAAAATCAGCAAAAGGTGCCCAACCAGAAAGAAGCAAAACCTTGAGTGTACATAATTAGAAGCCACAGAGGAGGTATACTGAGATTTTAGAGGCACTGAAAGGCCTTCTCAATACAAGCCATTTCCATTATTGATTCTACCCTAGGCTGTTTCTATCATGGTGTTTAAAAATGTCGTATTACCATTCCTTTGAGCTAAAGCAGGGTTAGAAAGCATGTGGCATCCATGCCATTGCTATTCATCCCACCATTGGGGCAAATAGCACTAAACTACCATGATTTTCTGTTTTGCTCAACTCGGATGTACCCTTACAGTTCTTTTCAAGGCAGAAAGCCACTATTAACCGTTGGTGTTAGCCCTTAAGAAAAAACTTATTTGCTATTCTGAGGCTACAGCTTTGAAGTCTTCAAAAGTAAATGAAATGTTGGGTACAATGCTATTCTCAGACATAAAAAAAATCTAAAGCTCAAATGTGTATAGCAATAAAATGTAAGAATTGAGAAATAAAAATAAAATCCTAAGTCCCCCAACATACTGAATGGATCCCTTCTTGGCCAATGGGACCCTAAGAAAACCTTAAAACCAAGGCCAAGTTGATGGCCATGACAGGATGAGAGGTCAGACATGCTTCATTATACCTCCTCCCTTGTTAATTGCCATTAGGCTTTCTTCCCTAAGGGTTAGACAGAAACTAGCCCCTTGGAAAGACTTGCTCCACTGCCAATTTCAACCAACTGCCTAACACTCCTCCTCTCTTCTGTGGTTTTGTGGCACAACTGACAAGTAGTTTTGACCTGTCTATGGAGACTGTGCAGTGAGGGTCTTTGTGTTCTCTGATTCACCTTTTGACATCAGAGGGCCAAAAACTGCACCCTGAATCATGCCAACACTGCCTTTTTTTGTACATGCAATCCACGAAGGGGCATGACGCTCAATTGCAAGTGGGTATGTTTCTCCTTTCATAAATATACATGACTCCTCCTATAGCTTATTAAATGTATACATTTGGCTACTCCACTCACCATATTTGGCTACTCTGCTCAGTTCCCTTCATCTTTCTCAGTTCCCTTGCTCTTAGCTTATGCCAGAGGCTATGCTTCCTAGCCTGCAAGATTGTCACCTGCAGGCTACAACCCTTTATGACAAATAAAATTCTCCTTTTCAAATCTATAAACCTCAGCATTTTCAGTTGAAAGACCAGACAAAATGGCAAAATAGTTAGTAGAAAGGAAGGAAACACTGGAGCATGAATTTGGAACAAGGAGTTGTTCTCTGTAAAATATTCTGAAAAAGATCAGATTGCAAGATGAATAATCACTTTATACACTCTGTCTGGTGTCCATGAAGTTTTCATAAAACAGTACTCTTTTAGAATGAAAACATTAGATTTTTAATCCATTTGTTACTCTGTTTTACTTAATCACAAAGTAGGATATGATGTATTTTCATAAATATTTAAAATGTAGTTAGGAAAGGAGAGAGCGAGATATAATTTTATGGGCGGTACCTGTGGCTCAGTGAGTAGGGTGTTAAACCCATATACCAAGGGTGGCAGGTTTGAACCCAGCCCCAGCCAAACTACAACCAAAAAAAAAAAAAGATAAAATTTTATTTTCAATAACTTACTCATTCTCACTTTTCAATGAAGTGTATCTGATTCTTCAACTGAGAGAGTGAAAAAGATAATTGAGGGTGTCTTAGTCTGTTTTCTTCTGCTATGATAAAATACCACAGACTAGCCAATTAATTTCTTTTTTAAAAAAAATTAGTTCTTATAGTTCAGGAAGCTGGAAAGTCCAATTGCCCTAATCTGGTGGAGAGGGCAAGAGACCATTTGTGGGAGAGCAAGAGGAAGCCAAACTCAATTTTGTAACAAGTCCACTCTCATGAAAACTAACACACCCCAGCAACCAGGACATCAAATCCATTCCTATGGGCAGAGCCCTCCTGATGTAATCATCTTTTATTAGGTCCCACCTCTCAACACTGTTGCATTGGATATTAAGTTTTCAACCAGGGAATTTTAAGGGACACATTTAAACCATAGCAAAGGGAAAGTTCAGAGGGCAGAAAAATGTGATCCAAAGAAAGATTGCATACTATAAAGGCTGGCAAAAATCAAATCAAAGAATCTTAGTATAATAATTATAGCCGCAAAAGCTTTCACTTGCAGGGGGCTGGTGGAGGCTAAATCTTCAAGTATGTGGTGTTGGAAAACTGCAATTTGGTAGATTGCTTCTGCAATCTGGGTGTGGGCAAGGAACTGAAATTTGTCCTTAGATCCACTCCTCATTTCTATTCACTTTGGTAAATCTCTTAGTAATATAAACCTAAGGCCAATCAGTCCCCAACCCCCGTGGGAAATTCGAATACTGAGATGTTACTTTCTGCTTAGTCATTTAAATCATTGCATTATCAGCTGAACCATGCCTCTCCAGAGATAAAAAATATTTTTCTGCATAATTTGAGTTTCAACTACTCCATGCCTAAAACTTATTTTATTCTTGGGAGATAACGTGTTCAGCTTTGTCTAAGCATTTGTTCATAAGGAGATCGGGAGACCAGATTGTGGCAAAAATAATGTTTAGGTTAAAATTTTCTCCAGTTTTTGCATGAGAAAATAGAATCGCAAGGCAACAGATTGAGTATGTGTTCGCACTACCTGGGCTGTGTACGGGACTGGATACACAATTTGTGAAGCCTAGTGCAAAATGAAAATATGGACCCCCTTGTTCAAAATGCAGGAAAAATTCCATTAAAGGTACCAAAGTACAAAGCTTTTCCTTTCTTTTCTAGTCTCTTTCTTAATCTCTCATCGTGTTTTTGGTCTGAAATTTAATGTCACCCTCCCTCTGGCACTAGGATTCTCACGTGGCTAGTGCAGACTCGCATAGGAACTGATAAAAACGCTTTTCTTGGCCACGCTTCAGTCAAGATCCTCTAAGCTCTCTCCTTGATGAGGTCTCCAACTTTGCCCCCATCCTTGCTGGGCCTGCATAGCTCAGTTGTAGCAAGAATCCTGCTAAATCAGTTTATAGAGCATCCTCCATCTGTGATACCTGATCACTGTGGCCGGCCTTCACCAAAAACCTAGTTAAATTGCTTTAACAAGACTCTCCCTACACTTGATGTCTCCTCTTAGTAATTTTCCATCCATGGATTCCCCAACTCTGATAGCTGGCTATAAATCCCCCGTGTCCTTGTTGTATTTAGACTTGAGCCCTATCTCCCTGTTTTGTTGAGATAGTCTCAATACCTATTGAAACTGTCCTGAATAAAGTCTTCCTTATTCTTTTACTAAGTGTCACAATAACTTTTTCACCATAGTAAGGTGCCATGACTCGGATAAAATCAGATTCATCATTGGACCCCAGGACTTCTCAGCCAAGACCTCAAGTGTTCACCTTTGAAGACTTGGTCTTCACTCAGACTGGCTACTCAGGGGTCACCTCGGTGAGTCTAGCCCCTGAGCCAGTGCTGCAGATGACAGGCTGTTGAAGCTCTGTGAGGACAAATTTTGATTCTTAAGATGCTGAGTATACTCTCTGAGGTTGGGTCAGAGTCTTAGGCTTCTTTGTTTGAAAGCTACCTCCCAGGGTAGAAATCCTCTTTCCTGGCAATTTGTTTTATGTAGGGATTCCCTCCCTGACTCTTGGGCTAGACATTTTTCACTGGCTTCTTGTGAGGCCTCTTTGTTCTATTTGATCCTGCTTCTCCCACAGGAATGTCTCTGCAGATGGAAACTCCATTGTCAACCCCCTGCTGATGATATGCTCCATTACTACTGTGCTAACTGTCTACTTCCTTTCTTATTGGCATGATTTTACTGCGAACAGTTTGGAACTTAAGATTTCCCCAGACTAGCTCCTCTAAGACCTTTCTCTTCCCATTACCTCTGTTTCTCCTTCCTCCTCTTACCCCTTCCTCTTCCTTGAACCCTCTGAGATGTGTCCTGTACACGCTTACCTCCTCCGTTTCCTCTACCTCTTCCATCCCTCCACTATCGACCCCTACCAACCTTTTCTCAACTCCCTCCAGTCCTCTGCTCCCACTAGAGGCTCTCCGGAGACTTCAGGGACCCTGTAAGGAACACCTGATGCAGAAAAGGAAAATACACTAAGTAGACACAGATTGGATATTTTATCCACTCCGATGGGCTTTGGAGAATGCAAACAGCTGCCTATGTTCCCTCATTCTCTTGCCTAAAATTTAGTCTGCAGCCTCCATAAGATTACTTTAAAGAAAAATTTAAAACCTTCTTCCGCAAATATTGGTAAAAGCTTTGCCCCTGTATTGAGTAGATCACCTCAACTCGTCCCATATGCCAGAAACACAGTTCAGATAAAAATATAACATGGAGAAAAGATGAGAGCTATTTTATTTATTTATTTATTTAGAGATAGAGTCTCAAACCGTCACCTTGGGTAGAGTGCTTTGGTGTCACAGCTCACAGCAACCTCAGACTCTTGGGCTTAAGCGATTCTCTTGCCTCAGCCTCTCAAGTAGCTGGGACTATAGGCGCCTGCCACAACACCTGGCTACCTTCTCTATGGCACTTGTCATTGTTTTTTAGCAGGCCCAGGCCGGGTTCGTACCCGCCAGCCCCAGTGTATGTGGCCGGCACCTTACCCACTGAGCTATGGGTGCCGCCAGAGAGAGCTATTTTATATAAACCACTGAGCTTTGTATTGCTATGATTACCTGACTCGTGATTAAAATTTTAGAATGAAGCTATGAGAACCTTTCTTTCATGTGTCTGTATGTGTGTGCATCTATGTATGTTTTGTGTATATGAGATACTTTTCTACCTCCAGATGGTAGAAAAGTAACCAAATTAAGTTTTAAAACTCTGTAAAGGAGTACAATTCAAATTATCAGAGAGATAAAAATGTGCTTATATAAATTAAATATTCCTAAAACTCTCAGAGATATAGGAACTAACCCAAATGTTTTTCAAGTTCATGTGTTGAGTAAATCTTTGATAAATAACACTAGTTTGGTATTATTGGTTTGGTAAAAATGGGTACCTCTTATGAATTTTAGCATTTCTAGTTAAAGTCATTAACATTCTATCTACTAGATGTTTAAGATTATAAAAATTGTAAATTCAACCTAAGAACAAATATACAAGTAATGATGGAGTAAAAATAAATCACTCGTACCCATTACTTTATCTATACCAAGCACAGCAGTAAAACAAAAACCCAAATCCCAGATATTGAACCTTTTTAAATTTTTGCGTTTGTGACACTTGCCTAATGTTCATATGGTGTAAAAGTACTTAACCGAAAACTAACATTTGGTGATGGCTAGCTACATTTATTGATATGTCTGCCTGGAAATCGTTTCCAAAATCTTTTAGGTAACTTGTAACCATAGAGTTATGCTAAATTAAGTAATAGGTATTTATTAAACATCTAGGTCATTTCTAAGTAAAATAAACTATGAGGCCTGGCTTGGTGGCTCACATCTGTAATCCTAGCACTTTGGGAGGCTGAGGTAGAAGGATCGCTTGAGCCCAGGAGTTTGGTACCAGCCTAGCCAAAATAGCAGAACCCAGGCTCTACAAAAAAATAGAAAAATCAGCCAGGTGTGCTGGCGTGTGTCAGTAGTCCCACCTACTCAGGAGGCTGAGGCAAGTTGATTGCTTGAACTTGGGAGTTTGAGGGTGCAGTGAGCTGTGATGATGCCACTGAACTCTAGTCTGGGCAACAGAGTGAGACCCTATCTCAAAAAAAAAAAAACAAACCGACCCTCTCCCCCACTGCTACATTCATTATTATGTATAAGTTTACATGTTTATGTTTTTGGCTTCTTACTTTTATATGGTAAAGAGAAGCTAAATATATTTGAATCTGTTAATAAACACATCCTTTTTTGCCTTACTGGAAAATTGTACTACAGGAAAGCACATACCTGTAAAAATTGTCAGATGGTATACATTGATAAAATTTGCTAGGCTGCTACAGGAAGCTACTCTATGACAGAAAATTTGCAGCTGTCTACTTCTTAGATCTCTCTGTAAATATGGTTACTAATGGTTAAAAATTATAATTAATATGTGTAAATGACATTACTAGGAATAAAAACTTTGAATGAAAAGTATTGCAGGGATTGTAGGATGTATTTCTGTAAAAGAAATGGAGAGTAATTTTGTCCTAAATTACTATGACTAGTTGTTCCAGAATAAGAAAGATAAAAAGTGTAGGACAAAACTGAATGGATATAAAAAGTTGTAGAGAGATTGTGAAAAAGAAATCTTGGAAAAGGAGCCTTATCTCGTGTGGTCAAAGCTGACTAAGATTGGATGGGTTTATTTATAAGGTTTTTTAAAAAAGGAAACAGTACAGTGGAAAAAAGTAAAATTGTACATCAAAAGTACACTGATGTGAAACTAGAATTTGATTTACTTTATATTAAAAATGACAAGTTTTTTTTTGATTATTGGTCTGTTCATGGCTTGAGATTGTAATACATCTTTGTCTTTTGAGCAAAGGACAACCTTCCAATCTGCATAGGAAACCAAGATTTTGTGCCTTATCAGAATAATTTTCTTTGTCTTATATTAACCTTGATCATGTCCTTGATTATTTAAGACAACTGAGTTTTTTCCCTTTCTTAAAGAGATATGGTTTTCATAGTCATGTTACCTCTTATAATCACTTTTGAATTATTATATTGTCACTTTGGTCAAATAGGTGGCTAAATATTGTTTCACAGTGACATAGGATCTTATTTAATCAAGTGTTCAAAACTTTCCATATTTTTGACAATTTTGTCTTCCAAAAATCAAATGCTAAATGAAATGTTGATCTTAATTTGACATTTCCTAACGGGCCCCTGAGAAATTTCAAAGAATTTGTTCTTTCATCTTGTGAAAGGAGATATATATTTAAAAATTATGTTTATTTGATCCAAAAAAATTTAGGTTTATTTGAAATGTTGAATTACATAAAGAACATCAAATAAGAAGAGATGTTTAAACTTTCTTAGGTTATATTTAATGGGCGTGATTGATATAAATATTTTAGCAATTATATAAAGTTCATAGAAAATTGTTGATACTCTCATTATCTGTATTATGCTTGATACAATATTATCAGTCATAATTCCAGTTATTTTAATGGTTGCATCCCAAAGAAATAACCAAATTTCCTCTTCAAATAAACTCCCAGGCCAGGCTCGGTGGCTTATGCCTAATCCTAGCACTCTGGGAGACCAAGGTGGGTGGAGCACCTCAGTTCAGGAGTTCGAGATCAGCCTGAGCCAGAACGAGACCCCATCTCTAAAAATAGCCGTGGTGTGGGCTGGGGAAAGGGGACAGCAGAGAGAGAGAAGGAGGGATAGGGTGGGGGAAAGGAAGAACAAAGAGAAGGAAGGAGGGAGGGCGTGGGGTCTCAGTGTGTGACACATCTTGTACCCTCAATGAATTCCCAACAACAACAACAAAAATAGCCAGGTATTGTGGCAGGCACGTGTAGTCCCAGCTACTCGGGAGGCTGAGGCAAGAGAATTGGTTAAGCCCAAAAGTTTGAGGTTGCTGTGAGCTATGAGGCCATAGCACTCTGCCGAGAGTGACAAAGTGAGACTGTCTCAAAAAACAAAACAATAACAATAAAAACTCCCATCAGGCCTTTAATTATGGTCATTTTAGGTTTTTTTGTCACCCATAGATAGTTATTGTTTTCTCTGATACTGTCCTGAAAGTGTTTGCAATCAGCTACAGGCCAGAGTACGCCATCCTCAACAAAAAGGAACTGTCTCAGAGACCCAAGGACAGGAACATGACAGGTACTCTGGGTTATGAATTTTTCCTTCCTCCCCTCCTTCCTTCCCTCCCTCCCTCCCTCCCTCTCTCTCTCCCTTCCTCTTTGAGCTAAGGTCTCCCTCTGTTGCTCAGGCTACAGTGCCATGGCATCATCATAGCTCACAGCAACCTCAAACTCCTGTGCACAAAGGATCCTCCTGCCTCAGCCTCCCAAGTAGTGGGACCACAGGTGCCCATTGCAATGTCCAGCTAATTTTTCTGTTTTGGGTAGAGACAGGTCTCACTCTTGCTCAGACCAGTCTCTAACTCCTGGCCTCAAGTGATCTTTCTGCCTTGGCCTCTCAAAGTGCTAGGATTATAGGCGTTAGCCACCACACTCAGCCCTGATGCCATTTCTTAAGTAACTTTGTTATCATCCACAGTAAGTATTTCCATAACTCTAGTTGAGAAGCCGATGGGTTCATAAAACTGCTAACCTGAGATCAAGCAGAATAAGAATTAATTACATGGGACTGAATGAACTGATAAAGAATGGTTATATAAGGCTTTTTGTTTTAAATTTTGCTTTACTATTCTAAAAAGGGTTTTAGTTTTTAAAATTTTATTTTTTTAGTTCTCACTATGTTGCCCAGGCTGGTCTCCAACTCCTAAGCCTTCTGCCTCAGCCTCCTGAGTAGCTGAGATTCCAGGCATGCACCACTCTGCCCAGCTTTGCTGGCTCTTTAATATTCTATTTTCTGGAGATAAGTAACTCTTTTCTCTTTTTCCTTAAATTTTCTATAACTCTCAACATTTTAGAGATTATTATTTTATAAACAGAAATGAAATATTTTTTTCTCTACTTGATCCCTACAAAATTCAAAAATTCTTATTGAGTATTCTTATTTGCATAGCAGTATAATTATTTGCATGAGTTCAGTAAGAACCTGTCCACTTTGTAACAGGACATACTTGGAAAAATTGCTTATATGTATATAACCAAGCTTTGATTGGAATGTCATTGAGGATTAGATGAATAGGTTCAGGTATGATCTGTGGTAAGGGACTAAAGTTGACTTTATGGAGCCAATAGTTAGTTCTAGTGGAAAAATATGCCTGGCTTTCTTGCTACATGACTTACAGGGTTTTCAGCCTTACAGGTAAGTAAGGAATGTTATTTTCTGACATCCCCAGGAACCCTAGGTTATTTTAGATCCTCAAGCAGACAGGAATACACTCAAATCTGCAGGTACAGCAGGTATAGAAGACATTGCCAATCTTTTTGCCACGGACTTGGCTTGGCTTCCTAGCCTCAGGAGGCTTTTAAAAAATCTAGCCTGCTCTCGGCGCCTGTGGCTCAAGTGGCTAAGGCGCCAGCCACATACACCTGAGCTGGCGGGTTCGAATCCAGCCCGGGCCCACCAAACAATGATGGCTGCAACCAAAAAATAGCCGGGCATTGTGGTGGGTGCCTGTAGTCCTAGTTACTTGGGAGGCAGAGGCAGGAGAATCGTTTGAGCCCAGGAGTTGGAAGTTGCTGTGAGCTGTGATGCCACAGCACTCTACCCAGGGTGACAGCTTGAGGCTCTGTCTAAAAAAAAAAAAAAAAAAAAATCTAGTTTGACATGGTGGCTCGCACCTGTAATCCCAACATTCTGGGAGGACAAGGTGGGTGAATTGCTTGAGCTCATGAGTTTAAGACCAACCTGAGCAATTGCATGACCCCGTCTCTAAAACATAGCTGGGTGTTATGGCAGGAGCCTGTAGTCCCAGCTACTTGGGTGGCTGAGGCAAGAGGATTGCCTGAGCCCAAGAGTTTGAGGTTGCTGTGAGCTGTGATGACATGGCACTTTACTGTGGGTGACAAAGTGAGACTTTTCTCAAAACAAAAAATCTAATCTGAGATTCTTGATGGAAGGTTTCTGCCAAGCAGACTTAAAAGGCCAATATGGTCAATGAACATGCTTGTTGCACTTATGAAAATAATCAGACAAATCTAATGAGACCAGACTTTTTTTTTTTTTTTTTGCAAACATGAATCACAAAGCAAGGTGACAGTAGTGAGAAATATTGTGTTTCAGTGGAAAACTGTAGCCTTCCTTGGTGGGTTGTTAGACTCCGGTTGTGTTCACTGTTTGTGAAGTTTCGTTATCTACCTGCATACTGGACGGCATCCTGCCATTTTGCACATCATGTTGTTCCTTTACCAAATTTTTAATTCTGCTAGTTTCCTCCAATACCTGACTACAACACTCCAAATTAACAATTCCAATCCTCTCGGCCAGACAAGGTGGCTCACGTCTGTGATTCTAGCACTCTGGGAAGCAGGGGCAGGCGTATCCCTTGAGCTCAGGAGTTCATGAAAACCCTGAGCAAAAGCTAGAGCATAGCTACTTAAAATAGAAACAATTACTCAGGTGTTGTGGCAGGCACCTGTAGTTCCAGCTACCCTGGAGATAGAGGCAGGAGGGTTGCTTGAACCCAGGAATTTGAGGTTGCTGTGAGTTAGGCTAACACCAAAACCCTCTATCCCTGGGCCACAGAGTGAGACTGTCTCTACAGCACCCGCCCACCGGCAACCTCCCACCTTCCCGACGTGGAGTCACTGAGAATTAAAACCTGACTGCCTTGACCCCACTGGGAACCCAGGTTGCCTTGTGTTTACTGCAAGCTCAAGCTGGGCGGTGAGCAACCTTTGTACCCGAGCTGCTGCTGTGTGAGTGTTCAGGAAGTTCCTGAAACACCTGCATCTTCTGTTCTATGCTCTGGCAAATAACCACGACTGATGTCTGTGTTATCGCCAAGGACATTCAAACTGAAAACCGGAAATCTGTCAGGTTGTCAGTGTTATCCTCACTCCAACATTTACAGATGCTTTCAGCTCCAAATCTAGAAATCCTGCCTGGCTGCCCTATCACTGAGTCTCAACAGATGGTTCCTCTAGTTTTTACTGAACAAAAGACAATGAAACAAGAAGGAACTTCTTCTGTCCCCTGTATTGTACAATCTCTTCTTTTCTTGAACAAAAAATGGAAAGAATTTAGACAATGATCCTCTTCTTGATTCAACTTTGGTCAGGATCCTATGAGCCCTCTTCTCAACAAGGCCTTGGCCTCAGTCTCTATCCTCGTTGGGTTTGCATAGCTCAGTTATAGCAAGAATCCTGCTAAATCAGTGTAGAGGGAATCCCCTATCTTTGACACCGATCACCCTCAATATCTGATCAAATTTCTCATCTTCCACCTTTGATACCTTGGCCCGCCTTTAGGAAGAATCTTGTTTAGTTGATTTGACAAGAATCCCTCTACCTTTTATGTTTCCTTTTACTTTATTATTATTATTATTTTATGTTTCTTTTTTTTTTTTTTTTGAGACATAGCCTCAAGCTGTCACCCTGGATAGAGTGCTGTGGTATCACAGCTCACAGCAACCTCCAATTCCTGGGCTCAAGTGAGTCTCCTGCCTCCACCTCCCAAGTAGCTGGGACTACAGGCACCCGCCACAACGCCCGGCCATTTTTTGGTTGCAGCCGTCATTGT
>CAUYRH010106540.1:0-11289 GCA_963574655.1 Perodicticus potto
CTCTACCAGGCGCTTTGGTGTTTTCTGTATTCTTTTCTGTAAATCAATTCTGCCTTATCACGGACGGGTGGGAGGGGGGAAATAATGTAATGAAGAATAATAAAATACATGTATTTAAAAAAAAAAAAAAAAAAAAAAGAAGGAGTCTCACTCAAAAATTTCAGTATGTATGGCTCTTATTTATATGGCCACTGTGCAGATCATTAAGAAAACCTCAGTTAATAAGAATTAAACAATAATCTTCTAATATTTGGGAGATATAGAAAATTACGTATTTAAAAAAATATTTTATGGGTCATTAGTGTACTCCTATCTTCTACTTATCTAGTAATGTGGAAAAACCCCCAGGAACTTCAGGGAAGGCACTCAAATACAGATGTCACATTTCGTTTTCCACTCCTGTCTGAATTTCAAATGTGTTTTTATAGCTCTAGCAAAGTGAGCTCACTCACCTAGTATGTGTGCTTTTTGTGGTAATACTGCACAGGGTGGTAAGCACAGCTCACAGATTCACTTGGGCAGACTTGAAGACAACTGTCGGGCTGTTGTTAATTTCAGCTGTGCTGGAGCTCTTTGTACCAAGCACATTTTTAGGTTGGGCAGAACATTTTTATCATTAATAGATGTCTCATTGGCCTCTTTATCACATTGGTAGAGGGGTTGCACATAGAATATTTATTATGATACTTTTTATATATGTGGACCTATCATTTGAAATTATTAACACTAACAAATATTATTGTTTCATTATATTTATTATCTGCTTTTTGGTAGGAATTATCTGGACAAAGTTGAAAAGAAAGTGGAAGGTCCAAACTTACCCAAGTAGTGATTCAAAAATAACTACCAAGAGTAAAATAGATAAGGACTTATCCTAAAAAGCAATAAAATGGACACCAAAGCTATGATTTCGGAGCCAAGGCTTCACTAAAATAAGACATTCTTTTCTTTTTATGTATGTTACAGGCATCTAAACTATAAACTCCAAGGTGGAAGGAGTGACGATTTGACACTCTTTGATGATGGGTTGGAGAATGTACTCCACCAGACTCCATTCAGACTATTAATACAGTCCCCATACTTGAAAGTTAGTTCCAATTCTACAGTCATAATCATTTGCACTTTATAGTACATATGTGCAAACTAAGTCATCTTCCTTGGAATCTGTTTTTGAATTCTTCAGACATTTCCATTAACCACTGAGCCCCTAGCATGAATTCCTGGACTTTGTCCTTCATTTTCCTGGTTTTTAGCTCCTATAGATCAACATTGTCTTTTGCCAGGAATGGTGCAATATCTTTACTTAGAAATAAAGAAGTTTCTCCACTGCTTTGGGAATATCATTCTCTTTGCATGAATGTAACATATCTTAGTCTAGGTATCTATTTCAAAACCCCAATAGTCTGTCATCCATTCAGCTAAGCTGTGGACACATTTGATATATATATTTAGGAAGTAAGTGTGTCAGTGGTCTATTATTTTCATGGTATTACTTTTGTCTTAAGTAGTCATGTATCTTCACTTTAACTTAGAGCGCTTGTCCATCAATATTGTTAGGAACCCCCAATAACATTGACTTTTTTTTTTTGCAGTTTTGGCCTGGGGCCGGGTTCGAACCTGCCACTGCCAGTATATGGGGCCTGGCCCCCTACTCCTTGAGCCACAGGCGCTGCCCTAAAATTGACTTTTAAATAACTAATCAGATAATTTAAAATGATAAAGAGAGTATCAGGTCATTTGCTGACTCGTTTTTACCTCACCAAAGTTTATCTTAATACCAATAGAATTTTATTTAACCAATTTTAAATACTTTACCTTAATGAGAATAAATGCTCAAAACCAGCTCAGTCAGAAAAAGAATGTATCTTAACAAGCTTTGGATTCTTCTTCTTTGAATTTCCACTCACTGCCCCAAGTAAATATAACTTTAGTACTTGAGTGACAGCAACACATGCAGAAATCTAATCCTAAAGTCTCCGGGCTCTGATGGGCCATGTTTGGGAAATCACTGCTCTCTCTGGGCGCACTCATCTAGCAAAGATCCTTTCTGTTGACTCCAGTGACACTGCATGAGACTCAGGGCATAGTTCCACGGCTTTATTTTCTGCAGCTCTAAAATTAGAGGTTTTGACTGAGGGTGTGAAATAATGAGTTTGTTTTAAAAATTAATCAAATAGTGCCAAGGGTGGAATTTCAGTTTTGCTTTAAGTAAAATTCTGTAATACATACAAAAGCAGGTATGCAAGAAATAAACTAAATTTATTCTCCTATGATTAAGCTTCATTTTAATCTTTATCCTTCATTAAGAGTGATAGTAGAAGACTTAAGCTAGTTAATTTAAAATACTGTCAACTGATTTAAGGATTAATCATTGTTAACCCCTTTGAACCAAGGGGCCAAGGAAGATCTGGGGGAGATCTAAGCAGTTACAGGATTTGGAGAGGAAAAGTCCATGTAGCGTCTTTTGAAACAAAGCTACCCAGTTCTGACATTTGTCCCAAAAGCAGATCCTTAGGTATCCATGTTCCTGCAATGACCCAGTGGCAGGACATGCCACTCTGTGCCTTCCTCTTTGCAACTGTGAGGTCACTGGCCTTTGTGAGCTACTTCTATGTCTCTTTATTGGCCAGAGTTTTGAGAACTCTGTCCAGGAACTTGACTCTTTGGTCTGTGTTGTTTGGTGTCTTCTTTTGGTTACTGATTCAAAGTAGGGCTTGAGGGGTGGAAGGTGGATAGAGGGAGGGGAACGTGTATTCTTTTCCTAATTTTTTTGCAGTTTTGCAAACCGGGGCTGGGTTTGAACCCGCCACCTCCAGTATATGGGGCCGGTGTCCTACTCCTCTGAGCCACAGGCGCTGCCCGGAACATGTATTGTTATTTGCTACTCCTAGATTTTATCCTTTCACACTTATTAAAACTATTTGGTACTTACCTTTAAAATGTATTTTCTCACATAGCTTGCATATTTACCACAACCTCTGGTCTTAATCTCCAAGCAACTATAATTGGATTGAGGTGATATTGGAAGCTCAGTCTTCAAAAGCCTATCCATTTTAGAAAAAAATCATTTTTTTCTGATATGACTTTTTAAAAAACTCTCCCCTGCAAAGTAATGGAACCATAATCCCTGAAAGGAACTTGAGGGCGACACTGCATGGGCTTCCACAGTGCTCACCGCAGTCTTCCCACAGGACGTAGCGTCTGTGCTGACCAGTGCAGCCCCTTCCAAGGTGGGAATGACACCCAGGTTCTTCTGGGGTTGTGTCTGGCGCGAATTGTTCAATAAGGAAGGAAGAGATTACTCCTCCTCTGGGTTTTGTGGGATATTGTGGCAAAGTTGGGGATTACTTCATGATTTGATTACTCTAAATGAAATGACAATGACATGATATAAGAAGAACACAACGTGGAAACAGTTGCGGAGGAAGAGGGCTGGAGTCCTAATTGAACTCCTCTTGAAAGTCCACCTTAGTTTTCAAGGGAGACAAAAATAATTCTAGTAATTGCACAAGCAATTTGAGGTTTTTGTCTCTTGCTACTAAAACCATTCTAGTACAATGATACATTTGCTGACAATTCTTCAATAATATGAAGTCCAAGATCTTTCTCTGTTTGGTCACTGTTTCAGGTGCTGGCAAGATCGAAGATGTTTTCAGTAGCGTCAAAATTAGAGCACTTTTCATCTCCATCTTCTCCCCGCTTCTATTTTTCTTTCTTTCTTTTTTTTGCTAGCGATGTCACCCTTAGTGACTCTAAGTCAGAAAATACAGATTTAACTCAATATCTCCCTTTTCACTGCTCTTCCATTCCCCTTCCACCCAAATTTGATTGGCTACCAGTTATTTTCCATTCCTACTGCTAGTAGCTTAGGGCACACCTTTACCTCCTCCTAACTGAATAATGACATTGGGATTACAGATAATAGTGTTATGATTCTGCTTTCTAACTCTGCTGGTCCGCCCTCCACGTAGGAGTCCAGTATTTTTAAAAATGAATATAAACAAAGTTCTGATCATGTCGTTCCTTAATTTAAGAACTTCAGTGAACGCATTGTTCATAGTATAATGTTCAACTCTTTAACTTCCTCCAACTTCTCTTCTGCATTCTGATCTTGGTCTTCATTTTTAAAGTGGGAACAATATTAATAAACTGCACATTATTACTCAATTCATTTATTTATTGATTATGTGTGAAAGTGGCTGGAAAATGGTAGGCTCTCGATTACATGGCAGTCACTACTGTTTGCTTAACAGCAGTGGTTATTGATGGAATAATCACCTCTGTGACTTGCACATGCTGGGTATTTTTTTTTTTTTTTTGCCTGTCCAGACCCAGCCTCCTTGTGAATGTCATTTGCTCTTTCATAATTCAGTTGATTCCGTCCCTCTGTGATTCTTTTCAGCAAACATATCTCCCTCTGCTGTGTAATCTTTGCATTTTATCGACAACTTTGTTAATAGCATTTATTAAATTGTATCGCCACAGCGCATTTTTTTTTTAATCAGGCCCAGGTGAGGCTCCAACCCACCAGCCCTGACCGAAGGCAGGCAGCATGTTTTGTTTTTTTTTTAATTATTTTTTCTCTACTAAGTTTTGTGAAAGCAGAAACTAAATCCTACCTGTCTAAAATTATGACTCTACACTCACACCTCCTATCCCATTTCTCTACTGTTTTCATCTAACACTTATAAATATTTAACCTGTGTAGTTCACTTATTTGTCCTATCTTCTATGTTCCCTAGTAAAATGTATCTTCTCCTGGGATGGACATTTTTTGCCATCTTAGTCACTACTGTATCTCCAGTCTCCAGAAGTCAGCATTTTCAGGGAATAAATGCATTATTTATCTTTTTATTTGTAATGTCTGAGTAGATGGCATATGGTAGGTACTAAAACATAATGGCTAAATAAATGAATGAGTGATGTTACAATCTGGAAAATTAGAAATTTTATTTGGTTTAGAGACGGGGTCTCACTTGCCCTGTCTCCCAGGCTGGAGGGCAGTTGCATGAGCACGGCTTCCTGCATCTTCAAACTCCTGGCCCTGAGGGATCCTCCTGCCTCAGCCTTCTGAGTACATAGCCAGTTGTCTTTCAAGACAACAGCCATGAGCCATTTCTCCTGACTAATTTTAAAAAGTTTTTTAGAAAGGGGTTAAGGGTGTCTCACTATCTTGCCCAGTCTGGTCTCCAACTCCTGGTCTCAAGAGATCTTCCCATTTTAGCATTCTGAGTAGCTGGAACTACTGGCGGGAGCCACTGTACCTGGCCCCTAAATTGGAAGGATATAAATTGGCTTAAAGTAGAAGGTTCTTTATTAAGGTTTAGGTTCATTTGACTTAGAGAAGGTAGGGGTCAATTGTAGTGGTATCTTCCAAATGCCCCATCTTGAACTTTCTTGTTTTTTTCTGAGATCAAGATACAAAACTGAAAGAAAAGATTGAGGTGGGAGATGGAATCTCTTCTTAGTTTTTACATATTCATGAATAGAGCGTGATTTAAAACTGTTAGGAAAGTTTCACTTACCAGTGCCCTGTCCCCAACTTTATAAAAGGGAATAGTATACCCACAAGTGCTTATCATTGTTAAGAACATTGTTTCTAAATTGTTTTACTATCTTGTGAGAACAGTTCAATTTCTATGTAGCTATTCATAAAATTACAATAGGGAAATTGAATTAAGTAGAAAAAGACTGCTTTTTAATGCTGATTCTGGCTTTCAGGAGACTGAAAACTCCTTTTCATTTTGTGCTAATTGCAAACCAGCCAGGTATTAGTGTGTTGGTCTGATTTGAATTGATAACGTAAATGTAGGAGGCTCTCTGTTCCATTATTAAAATAATTCTCAACTTACAATTAAAAGAAAGAAAGAACCAAAAGAAAAGAAGACCAAAAGAAGGAAGGGTTGAAGAAAGGAAAGAAGGAAGGAAGAAATGGTACAAGAGGAAGAAAAGGGGAAGGGAATTGCAGTGGAAGTGTAGTGAGACCTCATTGAGAAATGAATGAAACGTCTGTTAAATGATATATTTTGTGTGTGTGAAAAAGCAGCATTTCAGTTGTCTGCATGTGTTAGTGTGAATATATAAACAGACGCAAATACTCAAATGTATTTTTACTCAGCACATAATAAAGGATTAAAAAATACAAAGTCCTTCTTTCTCTAACTTAAATTCTATTGTTCAAATAAGCTGTCCTAAATGGAATGATGTTTGTCTTCACTGTGACAAAGGGAGTTAAATTACAGGAGTAGTGAATTGTTGCTTTGCTGCAAAAAGCTCATGAAGAAATAGTGATCTTTCAAAGCTGTGATTTTTCTATCTCACTATCTTTTAATGTCTCCCCTCCTATTACGACTGAGGGTCTAAGGCTATTGAGCCCTTTCCTGTACTTTAGTAGTTGTGGTTTAACCTCAGCCTCTTACAGTGTCAGTGTTTTAGGGATGACTTCATCATTAGATGAAAAAGAGATGTAAAGAGTTGCCCGGACAGCCCTTGACCTCTCTGTCTAGTATCTCACTGGCATCTCCCACTAGGCCCTTAACATACTTAAGACTTGTGCATTATCTGGCTTGTCCTTGCTCATATAATAAAAGTCCTTTTTTTAATCCAGGACCCAATTTAAAGTCTGATCTAACAAGAAGTGTGAATCTTGAATCTACGACTGTAGGTTGTGCTAAGTTGTTTTTTAACCTCTCTTTGTCTCATCTTTGTAACAGTGCCTGTCACAAAGCCGGGTAATGATGATTAAATGAGGTCATGTGCTTAGCATATTCTTTATATGACAATATACACTCCATAAGTTTGCTGCCAGAAAAATTGATCACCACCTTCCATACTAATATTGCTCTTTGTGCACACACCTCATTAAAACTTTTATTGCATTATATTGTGACTGCTGATTTGCCTTTGTGATTCTCTATTAGTTTATGGCTCTATCAGGCATAGATGGCTGCAATTTCAAATGCTAAGTTCCAGGCAAAACAAATATTGTTGAGAATAATCACTTGTAATCTAACAAGTATTTTCATAAGCACAAATATATAGAAAACGCACAAATATATTCATAAGAAGAGGACAGAGAGGACCAAAAGAATGCCGGTGGAATAAAGAGCTATGAGAAGACTGTATCAAACACAAGTATATTCAAATAGAAATCCATTCTTAGGTTAATACAAGAATATCCAAGTAAGGGGGGGTTATTTTCATTAAAACTATAGCGATAACAGGTAATCCATGCGGGGGCAGGGAGCTTGTTAATTGGAGAGACCAAATGCTATTAATAAAAACCAAAAACTTTTTGGGAAAATGAATTAGTGAATAAAAGACTCTTCTTTATGGATTTCTGTTCAAAGAATAGATACTTTTGGTGGCTAACCAGTGTGGAATGGGGGTGGGGAGGTGAGAACCATGTAACTTCCATGGGAAATCTGGAAATAGGTGAAAGACATAAAGAACTCAATGCATGAGTCAAAAAAGCAAAAGCAGAGGCTGAGGCAAGAGAATCTCCTAAGCCCCAGAGTTGGAGGTTGCCATGAGCTGTGTGACGCCACGGCACTCTACAGAGGGGGATAAGGTGAGACTCTTTCTCTACAAAAAAAAAAACAAAAGCATTTAAGTTCATAGTGTCAGAAATTGGTTAGCAAGATGTTGAATGAATGTTATTTACTAGTTTAGAATTTGTTAGACTTTCATTGTTAGTTAAGGAATATGAATTAAAAGGAATTTTAGTTCTAACACCAGTTAGTAGGTAGCAAACATTTATTCCCTAGAGATACTTCATGTCTACTATATTGTCAATCTGTGGTGCAGACATTTTAATATTTTTTTTTTTTTGAGACACAGCCTCAAGCTGTCACCCTGGATAGAGTGCTGTGGCATCACGGCTCACAGCAACCTCCAATTCCTGGGCTCAAGCGAGTTTCTTGCCTCCGCCTCCCAAGTAGCTGGGACTACAGGAGCCCGCCACAACGCTCGGCCATTTTTTGGTTGCAGCCGTCATTGTTGTTTGGCGGACCCGGGCTGGATTCAAACCCGGCAGCTCAGGTGTACATGGCTGGCACCTTATCCTGTTGAGCCACAGGTGCTGAGCCCATTTTAATATTTTGATCAGTTGTTTAGATCCCATTTTGACTAAGTTAATTTCCTTCATTATTTGGATATAGGAACTGGCAGGATCATTGTCAGGAAAGACAAGCTTTAAAATACCAGTGATCTTTGTGTGAACCGGAATAGATAGTGAGTAGAAATGCAGAGCAGTGTCACCCATGGAGGAGTCGCTGCTTGTATGTAAGGACGTGGCGAGTGTAAGGAGTCCCCAGAGCAGAGATGGATTGTGTAGCTGCAGTGTGGTGAGTCAGCCTTAATATCAGTGTTAAGAAAGTAGCTGATTTACAGCTATCCAGACATTCCTTTTCATCTTTAAAGATCCATTTTACGAAACCTACATGATTATACCTAGAGCTTTGCACTACTTTAAAAGTAAACAAAACTTGAAAGTTGAAAAGAAAAAGCTTAAGCAATAAAGGACAGTTTATTGTGGCAGTTAAGAAGGTGTTTTCAACTGTGGTTGGTTTAAATAGTTAAAGGAAGAGTATTTTTATCTTTTTTTTTTAGAGACTGAGTCTTATTCTCTTGCTCTGGTAGAGAGCCATGGCATCATAGCTCACAGCAACCTCAAAATCTTGAGCTCAAGCAGTCCTCTTGCCTCAGCCTTCTGAGTAGCTGGGACTAAACGCCCCTACCACAATGCCTGGCTAGTTTTTCTGTTTTTAGTAGAGACAGAGTCTTGCTAAAGGCCGGTCTTGAACTCCTGAGCTGTAGCAATTCACCCGCCTTGGCCTCCCAGAGTACTAGGATTACAGGCATGAGCCACTGTGCCTGGCCTAGAGTATTTTTTGTCTTGAATTATACATAGTAAATTTTTGAAATGATTACTACCAAAAATGATAACATGTTAGAAAGTCCAAACAATTCTGTAATTCTGAAAAAAAGAAGTCATAAAAGAACCTGGCATTCTACAGCCTGCTTAGCTTCTTTATATATATTATCTTCCTGTGAAGCCTATCAAATATGCTGGGAATGTGTCTTAAGCTCATCTTATTTTTTTATATCCAGTGATTGAGACCCAGTAGTTACATGAGTTGTTTATTTGATTCCAAGTGCTGTGTTCTTTCTGCTAGGAAGTTTTTCTGTATGCTGCGAAGATACGCGCTTACTACTAAGCACAGTCTGAAGTGTTGTGTTACGAATGCAGATGGACATGCGTGTTGTTCTGACGTCCTTTAGACAATTGTACCTAAATAGACTATAAATTGTGCATAACTATTAACACTGTTAACTGTGTATATCAATGAACAGCGTACTATGCAGTTCCCCGCTTTTGGAACACATATTTTATCAATAGATTTAAAAATGAAATAGTTGTAGCAATTAAGGTTCCTTATATGCTGATATGAGTCATGCTTAGGGGGATTTTAAAACAAGATAACTGTATTATATGGAATTCCTACTAATTTAACATTAAATGGAAACAAATGTAAAATTTGAAAGGCAGCATGCCATGGATAGCCCCTGGTGACTGTGCTTTATTTCATAGCAGCAAAGCTCACGGTGAAAGGAAGTGATCCCTGGAATCAGATTGCTTGATACGACCTTTGTCCCTTGGTGTGCAGTACCAGACTAGCATCCTTTACTTCTCTCTAGCTCAGTTCATACCGTCATAACATGTCTGTTAGACTTGGGTTTTTTTCTTTTTTATTCAATGTTGCATTCCTAGTATGAAGAGAATAGTGTTCTACATATAATAGGCATTTATTTGATAAATATATGTTTCTGAATACCCCTGCAAGGTGGAACATCTATAACCACTACCCAAAGGATGCTTTGAAAGTGCACCACTTAGCAAAATTCCTAGCAAATAGTAACAATTGGTAAATGTGGGATATGCTACTTGTTAATTATTGTCATTATTAGTTTCTGTTATTATGGCTGAAAGTGCAAGAGGTATAGAAAAATAAGAGGGTTGGTGTTTTTGGAGAAAGGCCCCCCCGTCGGGCATGATGTGTTAGTGTCTAAGGGTTGGTTCATTTTGGTCAAATCGGGAAGGAGGAGAGTCATGGCTTCATGGACTTCTTCTCTAAGGAGGTCAGAGCCTCAGTTTCTTCGGTTCTACTTCTCTTTGTCACACGGGAAATCTCTTGATTACTTTACTTTAAGGCTGAGTTCATCCTGCATTTGTGAAATCTTTACAAAACAGAAGGAATTCTAGGACAACAAACAAGCCAGAAAACAAAAACAAAACAAAAAAAGCCCCTAAAAACTTCCCCCAACTCACCCACTTTCATGTTGCTATTTCACAAATAGTCCGTTATTCTGTCTTCTTTGTGTATATGACATGCCCTTGCTCTCAAAAAGAAATGTCTCGAAGCAAATTACCTGGCAATGATCTTGATCATTGATAACCTGGCTATCTCTCTATCATCATTAATAATGATTTGATTTAATGTGGATGATTTAGTTTTGTTTCTTTCTTCCTTGTTCCCTCCCTCTCTCCCTCCTTCTTTCCTTCCTTCCTTCCATTTTTCTGTTGTTTTCCCCTTTCCTTCTTCCATTTTCCCTCCTCCTTCATCTGCCCTTCTTTTCTTTTTGTCATTTTTCTCATAAGATTTATAAAGCAGACTGAGACTTGAGATATGAACGACTGAATTCTGATTTAGAGTTTAGTAGACATATCCAGAAATGCATCATCTGGCTGGATTCCTCCTTCAGACCCTCTCCCTCCACCGTCACCCCAGAGTTAGTCGTGTCCTGTTCCACCCTGTCCTTACCTCTGCTGACGTACTAATATGCTATCTTTATTTTAATTTATTTGATTAGCTTTTCCTTATTTTATGAGACTCAAAAGCAAATCTCTCTTTTTTTTAATTCATTCTTTTATTATTCAATTAATACTTTATAACACTATTTTTCCATAAGGAATCTCAAAGAACCTTGAATAGTCAAAAGCATGTTGAGAAAGAAGAACAAATCTAGAGGATTTCCACTTCCTGAGCTCAAAACATATTATAAGGCTACAATAATCAAAACAGTATGGTACTTGTATAAAGGCAGACATATAGAACAATGAAACAGAGTAGAGAGCCAAAAAATATATATCTTTGCATATACAATCATCTTCAAGGGTGTCAAGACTATACAATAGGGAAAGAAGTCAGTACTGAGAAAATTGGATATCACATGTAAAAGAAAAAAATCGACCCTTATCTTACAACAAAAGTTAATTTAAAATAGGTT
>CAUYRH010106541.1:0-51017 GCA_963574655.1 Perodicticus potto
AGACAGAACCTCAAGCTGTCAACCTGGAGAGTGCTGTGGCAACACAGCTCATAGCAACCTCCAATTCCTGGGCTCAAGCGAGTCTCCTGCCTCCACCTCCCAAGTAGCTGGGACTACAGGCGCCTGCCACAACGCCCGGCCTTTTTTTTTCTGGTTGCTGCCACCATTGTTTTTTGGCGGGCCCAGGCTGGATTCGAACCCATCAGCTCAGGTGGACGTGGCTGGCGCCTTAGCCCGTTGAGCCACAGGTGCCAAGCCAAGCAAACACATTTTTATGGGCTATCTTGGGGGATGGGATCCAAATATAAACATGGAATTTATTTGTGGAAAACAAATTTAAAACTGACTTAAATATTATTCTTCCAGAATAGAGAATGACCTCACAATTGAAAAGCCTGGATATTAGAATAAAAACCAATTTAAAATTTAACAGTTATCAAGATTGCTAATCTGTCTTCATAAGATAAAAGAGAAAAAAATACAAACTGTAGAGAAATGTGTATTTTTAACATGATAGAAAATTTTCAATGACAAAATCATACATGATGTAGAAATGCTTCCCTCAACTAACTTAGAGGGAAGTTAAAAAGTCTCTGAGCAGGAAAACTGTATTGGAAAACTAAGAGTAGCTACACTTATGAAAAATCACTATTATTAGTGGTGTGTGTGTGTGAGTGTGTGAGAGAGAGAGAAAAAGAGAGAGAGAGATTTAATAAAACAGCTCATGAAATTAAAAGGAGAAAAGGTTATTTCTAAACTAAGAACGATTATTTAGACACCATGCAGTTTCATTTATGTATAAGTAAAGAAATTATGGTATTCAGCATTACTCACAGGTATTTGAAAATTATATTCACATTCATAAAATCTACTATTTCAAATTCCCTGAAAACCTGTGTGATTTCTTAATATTTTCACTAGAATATTCATATAATATTGGCTTGTATGTAGACATATATTTGGACATAAATGGCCACATTTGACACTCAATCTGCAAAAATTATAGTTCATAAACTACATGTGAAGAAATAATGTACAAACAATAAATGTATGAATATTATATTGAAACACTGTAGATATATGCTCCTTCAATTAATAGTGTCTTAATACACCTGAGCACATTTGCAATAATCTACTTCTATGTGTAAGAGTTATTCCCTCACTAGATTACAAATACCATGAAGGCCTGGGACCATGTATGTTTACTTCACTATTTCTTTACAGCAGAGTATTTGGTATATTGTAAGCACTTAACATTTTTTAAAGAAAGCATAGAAGGAAGAAAATAGGTAAGAAGGTCATAGAATTACTCAGCAATCTCCCATTAGGATTCTAAATTCATAAACAATGGGCAAATGGGTTCAATCTTCCCAAAGGAAGGACTAAGGTCATCATGACGTTGGAGGAAGTTATGACATTCCAGTAGAATGCCTAAATACTGTGTTTTCTTACTCTTCCCCTTGCCCAACGCTGTGTTCTCCCAATAGCTGAAACAAATACTGCTATTTCTCATATCCAAGTTATTCCTTCAGGTTAAATCATGTATTTCTTGAAGAATCTAATTAAAATCCTCGTACATTTTCTGTGGAAGTTCACTGGCTCAGCCATTTATACCGTTCCTCATTCATATGGAACTGTGCTGTGAAGGCTGTAAGAAGGGAAGACACAGGGCGGGTTGAGTTCTGCTGTGAGGGTGGAGCCTGATATTATGGAACATATTTTTCTTAGCAAGGTATCTCAAGAATGGAAGAAAAAGTATCCAATGTACTCAGCCTTACTATGAAACCACTTTATAGCTTTCATATGACACCTATCACCCAATTACAGCCCAAAAAGAAAGGGAAAGGAGAGAGGGAGGGGAGAAGAGGGGGGAGGATGGGAGGAGGGAGGGTAATTGGTGGGACCACACCTGTGGTGCATCTTACAAGGGTACATGTGAAATTTACTAGGTGTAGAATATAAATGTCTTAACACAATAACTAAGAAAATACCGCGAAGGCTATGTTAACCAGTTTGATGAAAATATTTCAAATCGTATATAAAACCAATACATTGTACCCCATGATTGAATTAATGTACACAGCCATGATTTAATAAAAAAAAAATAACCTGGTATATAAACAATCGCTACTTAAGGGGCAAGTCTGGGAGAAAAAGTTTGGCTCAGATGAAGAAAGGCAATGCAGATGCTGTGAGTTTGTCTGCTAAAAGAGAAAGTAAAAGTGAAAGGGATGAAGATAAACTTCATCTCACTGAGTTCCTCGAGAGCCAGCTTTGCCTAGTGTGAACATTTTAAAGGGATGTGATTTACATAAGTTCTCCTATGAACTCTTACATGTTTAGAGCAAGTTTAATCAGGGAGATTTCTCCTTTTTATTTAATATATGCCTCTTTTGCTCATTCCCTGAGCAGTTATTGAATGCTACTGCATAAAGACTTTGCTAATGGAAGACTTAAAAAATGTCCAAGAGGGAGTGTCTGTGCTGAAAAGAACTTTCAAACTACTAAGAGGAAGACGCAAACAGATAATAAAATTATTTATTATTTGCAATTTACAAATTACACAGACTGGTAAGTCCTGGGACAGAGGCACACTGGAAGTGGTGGAAGCCCATCAAAGGAACTTACGAGTAGAATTCAGCAGATAATTCAGGGAAGGTTCATTGGCACATTAAAGAAAACTAGGATTTCCCCAGACAAGAGATGAAGTGTGGGATTTGGGGAGCCTGGTGCATGGGAAGAGAATTTGTCTGCTGCACAGCTGAACCTGGGGGCAGTCAGGGAAAACTAAATATAGAAGATTCTCAAGGAGCAGTTTGTGGACATCGTTAACAGAGTCTGAAAATGAAAGAAAATCAGATGTACTAGAGAGAAGGAACGAGAAATGGGAGAGAAATAAAAGAAAATAAAGTAGGAGTTTAATTCTGTATTCTCAGTTAGAAATAATCTTATGGAATTACATAAAAAGGACCAACCAGGAAAACACTGAAAAACTTGATTCCTAAGGTTTTAGAAATGAGCCAGATATGAGAATACTTAAAGTTTCCCCTCTCATCTTAGAAGATACCTCTAAGTGCATTGGAGGCAAAATTGTAATGAAAATAAAAGAGGTCGCTATTTTAAATACAATAGTTTTTAAGAAATCTGACTTTTCTTTACACTCTGCTAGACACTATACTTTTGGAAGGCCTACTAAAGCGTTGGTTTTATTAATGTAGACTAAAATAATGTAGAGAACAAACTACTAGGGCATAAATATCCTGATCATTTTTACTTTATTCCCTACCCTCCGCTGCTTTCTATCTTAACCACGTCCCCAAATAGTTGTATTCCTCATTCGCTCACTTGGTGAACCACTGAACCACAATATTCAAATAAAAGGACTTCCACACTTTGAATATTTGATCTCAAGCATATTCTCTTATGATTTGACATTCACTGTGTACTTCTCCTTGAAGTATATTTACATCAGTAGCCTGAGTTTCATTGGCCCTTACATCACTGTGTTCCTTTTTAAAGACAAACTGATACCGTAGGATAACTGCTAGCCTCTTTTGGAAAGATTTTTTTTTTTAACTTGAACTCAGGGCAACAGATTTTGTCAAAAGTAAACAAGCACATTTTTCTCTTTTATGAAATCAAATTTTAAACACCTGTGATGCCTGTGAAGGGTGTCAGTTTGCTCTGACACACAGCCAAGTCCTAGGAACACTCAACTTATAGTTTGGTCTATTTTTTCTCTACTTATTCTCCATCTTCCTTTATATTTGTAAATTATTTTCTGGCCAAATGAAACAAACAACAATATGTCAGACACTACAAGCATGAAAGCAAATTTTAACAATGGGCTATATTTCACTAGAAGAATATTTGAATCTCTATTCACACAATAATTAATCAGCTCTGGTATGTCTTTTAACTAAGTAACTGATCAACAACCTCTCTCAAACATGTTAAGGAGTTCATTTCCATCTGAATTCTCTTGACAAATACTATTAATAAAATAGATAACTCCAATAAGGCACTAATGAGATTAGCATAACCAGTTCTTTCTGTATTTAAAGAACTGATTTAAGATCTTCATTAATGATTAACTACTGGAAAACTTTGTTCAATCCCTTGAGTTATTTTTAAACCTCTATATGCTGTAATCACATATATCCAATCAGAAAACTTTCCATGGTGCTGAACACAATTGAACTTTGAATAAGAACAAGTGTGTTACAAATCTTGACTGTTTAAAAAGGTTAATCTTTGAGCAGATTAATGATGTTGTGATCTTCACCCATTTCAAGCTTTTCTTGAGTGAGGAAAATATGTTACTATAAGCTATTTCCTATCTTTCTAATGGGACCTATAAGAATGATTTTTTTAGACTATTTAACAACCAGAACCTTGAAATCTGTGATTAGATGGTGTCTCTGAGATCAGGTAGGTAGTATGAGGTTTATTACTGGTTTTTATTTTCAGTTGTGCTACAATAAATCAAGTGTACTTTTCCCCCATCAGTTTTAGAGTGGGGTGGTGATATTGTAAAATTATATTTGAAATTAACATGCAAAACTGTCCATTGTAAAGTTATTTAGGAGAATCAGAAATCAGGGCATTTTACTAAAGAGGAGATAGGAAGGTTGGGTGTTCCCTTTCATTAAATACAAAATAGTTATTTTGAACAACTGCATTTTAGTGTTATGGTGTACACTTTTGAGAATTAAATTCCATTTCAAGCCAAATTTGCTAATCATCTCCAGCAAAAAGATGAATTTTAAAAACATAATTTTCCAATCTGTTCAGGCCATTCAAAATACAGTTTTCCATGGACCCCCTAAAACCAAAGGTAAAACTCAGTGTTTTCTGACCTTGACATCTTTGCAAAAAAGGAAAGCAGAAAACCAGCACAGAATTTTATAAAATATGTTAAAGGCACAGCAAAGATATTCATCTTATACTGCAATGGAACTGTTCCTTCTCACAACATATCACATTTTAATATAGTACAATTACCTCCATACTGACTGTAAAATGGCAGTTAAACCTTTAAAGTGTAAATCTTTGCTTTTCGTGTGTTTACCTGCCAAAGGCTTTAAGCAGTATGGAGAGAGGGCTGAAAAAGCTGGTAAGCTATTTATAAATTGGAAGGTCTTTTTGCATTTATCTAGAAATATAGATATTGTCAATATGTGATTAAATTACCTCACCAGTTTTCCTGGAGGATTTGTATGTTTATTGCTTTTTTGTAAGACATTTATCCAGCTCTCTCCATCCCGTTCTCTTTCTTGCTTGAATTCACACATATTAAAATGCAAGTGTCTTGCTTGTCTGATATGTCATTTGCATTATTTGAAACTCCCACAGCCCCCAAATTTCTTGGTGTCTGTACAATTCAGAAACAAAATTATTTAGCAATAATTTTCCAGGGATAAGGCAATGGACTACATATACAACAAGAAGTTCATAAGCCATATTTTCTCTTTTCCTCTTGAATTTTAGATGTAAAGTTGAAGGAAATATTTTCTTTCAAAGGAAGCCCAAGATCCTAAATCATCGTGATCGTAGTCTGTGAATTATTCTTTTGATGCCCATTGTGCTAACAGGAGATTTTACATACCGTAAAGTTATGGCAACATTTACTTTAGAAGCTCATACATTAAAGACTAAAAATAAGTAAAATGAATACTAGCTCAGACATACACATCTACATAAGAGGAACTTAGAACAATATGAGCTAAATACTCATCAATAATGATAATAATGAAAACAGGAAAAAATCCATTGAGCATTTATGATGCACTGTCCAGCTGCAAGCTGCTCCGTGGGGGCCAATGAGTGGTCAGTGCTGGTGGCCACAATAGCCCTGGTGTGTGGGACTTAGGCACTAATTACATGCCAGGCAAGTTCCTGCTCTTCTAAAATTCATAGACTATGAAAAAAAGACAAAAAATTAGAAAGCAAATATGATAGAAACATGAGAGAGACATGTTCAGAATGCACAGGCTGGGTGGACTCAGGAGGAAAGGCTTGTCAAGCAATTTAGAGAGGATAAGAAAAACCCTAGAATGAGTCTTGAATAGAACGTGGGCTGGTGGCTCCAAAAGTGGAAATGCCTCTGTGTCCAAGGGCACACTGTGTCGCTACCGAAGGCAGAGTGGGCCTGGCATTTGGTGTGAGTAGCTCAACATGGCCTAGGTTAGTGACCACAGATAAGGTTGTCATCCAGGATGCTGAATGCCATGGTAAGGGAATTTTTATCCTGGATTTCTATCCTTTCTTCAAGTTCTGGTTAAAATGATACCATTCCCATAAAGTCTTCCTTGATCCTTCCAGTGAGAAGTGATCTCTCCCTCCTGAAGCTCCTGCAGAACTTTCTTCGAAATGCTCTTTTGATATTCGCCACATTTTCTGGAGCAACAGGTGGTGTGGAGAATACTAAGGACTCAGGAGGCAAGCGGGCCACTCCCAAGCTCGCCACCTCGCAGTGGTCTGTGTGTCTTTGGGGAGAACTTTTAACCTTTTTCCTCATCTATAAATTGCAGGTAATAATCCTGAAAAAAACTTTGTCACACAGGGTTATTAGAAGTATGTGAAAGTGGGTTTGGAAATTTTGAAGAGTTATTTGAGTTGTCTGATTATGTATCATTTATTTCCTGTACACACCTTAGATTCGAGGAGGAGGTGGATAATAGTTTGCCAATTATTCAAAAGCCTAAACCCGTGAGGATTTATGTATTTCAATCGCTACTTCTTCCGGGAGACTGGTCAGCCCCTCTCTGTGACGTTAGCTTGCCCTTCACTGCCTCGCACCTGCCTTATCGCGTCTCCTCTGGATCTTCCTTCTCTCAGCTGTCTTTGCTGGATCTTCTCGCTCTTCTTGTTTATATAGTGCTGAAACAGTCCTTGGACCTCTTTCTCTTAATTGTGTACATTTCCTACTTTATCTCAGCAGGTTCCACGACTTTTTAATATCATGCAGTGTTTATAATAAGAATGTGCAATTTATATATTCAGTTATTTCTTCCCTCCAAATATGCAACAATTGTGAGTGTATGTCTTGAGAAGTAAAGTCCAACACATCCAGAAATGAACTACTGAGCTTCTTCCCCATTCAGGTGCTGTAAAAATTTTAATATCCAGGGTTTTCTTCAAATGGTACAATTGTTCCTAGAGATGCTTGGCTTAAAGTATTCAGTCATTTATAACTTCCATTCAACATGTATCCCACATGCAGTCCATCGGTCAATCCCAGTGACATTCCTACAAAACATACCTGAACACATTCTCACCTCTGCGCTTCCCCCACTGCTACTGCACTGGTCTAAGCTATCATCCCGTTGTGCTTGATTCCTGCATTAGCTTTCAAAATACTATCTCTGCTTCCATCCTTATGCCTTATCATTTGTTAGCCACAAAAAATCTCTATGACCTTTAATTTAGAAACAGAAGGCAGACCACATAATTACCTTAAAAGTTAGAATAAATCCTCAAATTCATGCTGGGTCTACCAGAGCTCTGGTTACTTCTCCAGTCTCACAGTCACCCATTCTTCTACCTAATTACCTTGCTTCACATCAGAATTCCTCGGGGCCATTCCTGAGCACTCTGCCATCTTTCACCTTTGTCTTCTGCAGCGTTGATCCAGATGTTTAGTTTTTCTTTGCCCAATTCATTTTATGGGAATAACTCTGACTAATGTGCCATGCAAGTGTTTATTGTCATTTCATCTCATGACTCAGTCTATTCCAGGAAATGCAAAGATCAAAAAAAAATGAATTTCTTTTTGTGAAACTCTCCAAAAGGATGACTTACCAACTGGGGAATGAAGAGGACTGTGGAATGCAGGGGTACACAGAAAGCTGGAGAAGGGGATATTGCTTGAAGATGGTAAGTAGAGCTGCCCAGACCCCGGTTTTTCATCCCAGCCTGTGCGGTCTGGTTCCTAGTGGCCCACTGAAGACCAGAGAGGTATGTGGTTGGTAGAGGCGTACCACAGATACACCAAATATCAAAACAAGTGAAAGCCTGTGATTGAGATGGGGGTAAAAGCAGGGAGGTGCAATGAAAATCTCCACACTGAGTGTTAGGATTCCCACTCCCTCTCCCTCCCTTTTCACAGAAAGGTATGTCCTTCCAAAATAGGAAGTGTGAGGATTCTTCTGAGAAACCGGTTCTCTCCATAGAAAAGAACTCAAAATACTCACGTATGTTACCCCCAGGAAAAAGGACAGCCTGCCACTCAATCGCCCTGTGGTATGTTTCCCTAGCTGATCACCTTCACTCACACACTCAGGGCTTCCAGTCACCTGTTCAGTGTCTCACAGTTAAAACTGGACTATGAGAGTCATGAATCCCGAGATGGTGGAGAAGGTTTTCTACACAAACTAGAGAAACCAAAACAAGTCATCAAAATAACAAATGAATAATGATCTGGCAGATATAGAAATCACATAAAAATTAAAGAAAAATCAAAACAGAAAAAACCCAAAGAGTTAGCGTCTTTAGAGAGCGTGACGCAAGGCACTGCAGCCAGAAGATAGAGATGAAATCAAAAGGGAACTCTCTAAACAAACGAGCTCAGTATGTCAAAGAAATATCTGTACTTTCATATTTACTGCAGCACTATTCACAACGGCCAAGACAGGAAATCGACTTAAATGCCCATCTCCAGAAAAAAAGGAAATGTGGTGTACATTATACAGTGTAATACTGTTCAACCACAAAACCAGATGGATCCTGTCATTTGCAGCAACATGTATGGACCTGGAGGACAATATGTTAAATGAAGTAAGTCAGACACAGAAAGACAAATACTGCATGATCCCATGGACATGTGGAATCACAGAAGTTGATTTCACAGAAGTAGACAGAATGGTTACCAGAGGCTGGCAGGGGCTTTGGGTAGGAGGTGCCTGGAGAGGTTAGTCAGGGGGGAAGCTACGGTTAGGAAGAATAAGTTCCAATGTCTTATTACTCAGCAGACAAAATGTAGTATATATTTCAAGATAGTCAGAACATGTTTTGAATGTTATCACCTCAGAGAAATGATATGTTTAAAGTGAGAGATATGGTAATTACCCCGATGTGATCATTATACAAAGTGCACATGCATTGAAACATCACAACGTACCCCATGAATATGGACAAGTATTTTGTCAATTACTAATAATGAAAAAGGAAATAATCAAAATGTAGAAAGACGTATAAGAAAATTAGGATAAAACGATGAGTAAGAAAGTTATGAGTATGCTGTCAATGAAATATCCCAAGAAAGAAAGCATGATTTGAATAAAAGAAACAAAATTAAAGAAATTAGAGGGAGAAATGAGAAAAAGAAAGAATGGAGAAAATGGAGAAGAAAAATTACAACATACAAAATAACACCAAAAAATTAAAATTAAAACCAGATCACAAGAAGTAAAGAATAGAGCCTATTCTATAGGGCCTGAAAAGGGGGGAATGTTTGTGTGTATACATGTGTACACCTCTAGTTATCTGTCTATCTATCTATCTAGCCATCCACATATATATAAAAAAGAAACAGTTGAGATCAGATTTCTCAATAACTAGTAGAAAAACATGAAATGTTGTTTTAAAAGACTTACTTAAAAAATATTTTCAATGTAGAGTTTTATACACAAATTATCAAAGATAAAGGTAGAATAAAAATATTTTCGAATATGCCCGGTGAAAACTTTATCTAAAGTGTCTAAGATTGTTTAGACTATTTCAGAATGTTTTCAAACTAAGCTCCAGAACAATCAGTGAACATACTAAGGATGAGGAATATGTCGGATCCAGAAAATAGAAGGGGCCAATGTACATATTAAGTTAAAGAATATTCCTAAAGGACATCAATTAGTCCTACAGGGGATAATTTTAATTCCCCTTCCCAAATGTATACCAAATTTCAATACCACAAAAAAGATATGACATCTTCTACCTCACCACCATCTTTGAATTGAATATGGCCTGTAACCAGTTTGCGGATTTGCTGCTCAAGAAGAGCAGCTTGTGCTTCACTTGCATGTCTCTGCAAATGGCGTGGTAAGATTTTTGCTTATGAGTATTGGCTTTTTGCACTCATTGCTTAAAGAACTTAAAAAATTTCTCTCTAGGTTAAGCAAGCAGCACAGAATTGCTTTTATTCATTTACAACTTGCTGGTATGGTTCATATTAAACCTACACTGATAAACATTATAAGGAAGCAAGCTATTAACATCAATGAGTTGACTACAAAGATTTTGCTGAGGACACAGCTATTATATACATTACGTGAGAGTCTCTGCATGTACAGTGGTGTATCCTGACTCTAAAGCAATTGCATTGTTGTTATTAACATTGTTTTATATTCCCCTTTAAATTTCTTCGTGCTTTATAATGTGTTAAAGTTTTGAAATAACGTGCAAATGTTGTCAATGCCTTAATTGATATTTTTCATTTTTCTCATTGTTAGAAAGATTTCTTTACCCATTTCAAATAGAATAAATATTTGCCTATCTTTTTTCTTTCTTTATTAATATTTTAGTACAATTGTTAAGATATTAACCTATAACTTATTTTGATGTACAGTATGAAGAAAGCTTCTTGATTTTTTTCCAAATAGCTAATTTATCTATCAATTTTCCACTTATCACCTTTTCCCCAACTTATTTGAGTCTTTTTTATATCATAGTACATTATATCCTTAGGAATACTGAGTTTATTTCAGTGCTCTCAGTTCTGTTTATTTGCTGCTTCTTAAGCCAATACATCTTGCTTTAATAGTCATAATTGTGAAATTGGTTTAAGTCATTTGTTTTTTATGTCCTTTTCCACCTTTCCTCTAGTTGAAAAAATTGCTTAGTAATTTTTTCCTGTTTGCTTTTGCTCCTAAACTTTAAAATAATTTTGTATGTCTTAGAAAAAAGGTCATTTCACTTTCAATGATTACATTAAACCCACAACTTACTATGAAACGAATGACATTTATGTCATTTATTATTAAGAATATGTTATGTTTTGCTATTCATTCAAACACACTTCTCTATGCTGAAGTAGTTATGCTGTTTCTTTCTGTCAGTCCCATACAGTATTTAAGAATGAATGCTTAATGCCTTTATTTATTTTTTGCCAGTGTGAATTCTAGTATATAAGAAAGTAACTAATGTTTATTTTCTGTACAGCGGAAAACACTGTACTCATGGGTATAAGCTTCAGAATAAGTCATACCTGACCTCAAATATTAGTGAGACTGAGGCTTTAGTACCATTTTCTCATTGTTCTTTGTGAAAGTTGTTTAGCTTGGTGCCTGGTGCAAAGAAACTCCTTAAACAAAGGTAGCGCTCTTAGCATCACCATCATCATCACACTGTTCTATACTTTCATTAATACTGAGATTTGAAATATCGTTTTCTACTTCATAGGTATATAAGCAAAGCACCTCCAATAATAATAGTTATATTTCTAAAATTGTATATCTCTTCTTTCATGTAATATATGTTAGACATAACTTCCAGAACAATATTTTATAACAATGTTTTTGGTACACTCATACATCATTGTCTCAACCTTTATTATTATGGAACTATTTTTTTTTTTCCAGAGATAGAATCTTACTTTGTAACCCTGGATAGAGTGCCATGGCATAATAGCTACAGCAACCTCAAACTCTTGAGTTTAAGCAATTCTCTTGCTTCGGCATCCACCATAACACCCGGCTGTTTATAGGGATGGGGTCTCGCTCTGGCTCAGGTTGTTGTCGAACCCATGAGCTTAGGCAATCCACCCTCTGAGGCTTCCCAGAGTGGTAGGGTTACAGGCGTAAGCCTAGCCTATGGAACTATTTTTAATAGTAATCCATAAAATACATCTTAGACTTTTAGTTTAAAATTATATTCTCACTCATATTAATATTTATGATATACTATTTTTAGTTTTATAAGATTTTTAAACAGAAATTGATTTTGAAATTTTAGAATGCTCTTTCAGATCCCTTTGAGAAAGTTAACTTTTTCATATTTAATGTCCATAAACATTATTCACTGACTAAATAAATGAATGCTTAAAATTAGGGCCCGAAGTTAGAGATGGTGATTTATCACACAATATGAAAGAAATATTTATGAAAGTCATGGTAAGCAGCATAGCAGTAAAATGTATACACTTCTGAATAGTATATTTTGTTAAGAATGTTCATAATATTAAGCCATCCTTGCATTCCAAGGAATATTCTTATTTGGCCAAGCTGATTAGCTCTTTTAACATATTGTGGAATTTAATTTCCTAACAATGAACATATATTTAACTTCACAAGTAAGACTGATCAAAAACTTTTTATTTGATATTTTCTAAAAAATAAGCTTTTAGTATGTTAGCTTCATTATGATCTTTTATTTACAGAAATAGTCTGGAACTGTTATGTAACATTAGCAAAGATAAAGCACTATATAAATATTACTCATATTTTATATGTATAATTTAGCTTAATTATCACAAAAACTCTTTGAAGGAAGTATTATTCTTAATTTAATTATACAGATGAAAAAAAATCAGGCTGACAAATGATAACTAAGCTTCCCAACTCTCAAAATGTGTGTTAATTCAGAAGTATATACATTTGACTGCTCTGCTGCTTACCATGACTTTCATAAATATTATTTTCATATTGTATGATAAATCACCATCTCTAACTTCAGGCCCTAATCTTAAGCATTCATCTATTTAGTCAGTGAATAATGTTTACGGGTATTGACTCGGTGGCATTCACTGTTCTAGCAACAGGAGAGACATTTGTGAGATAATTAGAGATTACAAATACATAAATCATATAGTATATGTCCTTGTTTACATTTTCACTTCCTAAAATAGCAATTATCCTTAAATCTTACAAATCCTCCTTCAATCCCTATTTTCAAGATTATTTAAGTAAAAAATGACATTTTAAAGAAATATAATTAGTACAAAAATAACAAAGAATTTTTAAAGTTGCTATCCACCTAATGTTAGTTATTTCTCTTCATTATTCTTTGTTAAAATAGTCTAGATCTAAATTATTTCTTTCCAAAATTTTATTAATATTTGTGGTTTCTTTTTTGAAGCTAACTTTGATACAGACATTCAGTTTTAAAAAGGCAATTTTCAAAAATTATTTAGGCCTCAAAATAGAACATTTTGTTTTTTAAAAATGTTAACACTTACACCATGACCTTCTAATTTTTGAATCCTTTGTGGCATTTAGTGGCTGTCATACTTTAGTGTGCATCAGAATCATCGGGAGGGCTTGTTAAAACAGACTGCTGGGTCCTACACCCCAGAGTTTCTGATTCAGTAATTCCAGAGTTGGCCTTAAACATTTGTGCTTCTAATAAGCTCCCAAGTGATGCAATATATAGACTGCTGGTGCAGAAACCACAATTTAAAAACTGCGGTTGTAATTTATTACTTGGTTGTTTGGTACATATATCTTCAATAATATTTCCAAAGAATAATATGTTATACTTTCTGAGCTGTTGAATGTCTGAGACTTTTCCTGTGGAATTGATGTATAATCAATACCAGTTTGGATGTATGATTACTTTTTCTTCTGGAAATATAAGCTACTCTGTTTTATTCTGAAATTCAGTGTTTTGAGAATATAAATGTGTATCCATTTGTACTTATAATTATTATAAAAATATTTTCTAAAATATGCCTAAGTAGAAGTGTCCTTGTTGATTTTTCTCAATGAATTTTTTCTAGCTACTTACTTTAAGGAATTATTATTATTGTTTGGGAAAGTTAAAAATTTAAATGTGTGCCTTTCATCGTGAGTTGAAAATGCCTACTAAAAAGGGTTAAAACATAGGAAGCTTGGGACTGTAAGGAGAATATAGCTAGTGCCAATGCTGAATGGTACCATTTTTTCTTCAATTTTTCTGCCCTGTTATTCTGTTGCCTTTGTTATAAATTTATTTTGAATTGTTTGATCATTTTCTTCTCTTCCTTGATTTTTATTTTTCTGTCTAATTTGTCTACGTTTTTTGGAAAGAGTTCTAGGATATCCTTCACAACACATTCAATTTTCTAATATCACTTTTGCTCTGTCGCAACTGCAATGAGTATTTCATTTGTGTGGCTGCATTTTTGTTTCCTTACTATCTTTCTGTTTCTTACTTTTTTAAGGTATTCCCAGCTCAGTGTGAAATTCCTCTGCCTTTGCTGTCCACTTGTTGAGCAAATCCCCTTTTCAGGACACAACAGTGATGCTCAAATTGACAGAATCTAGAAACTTCCATTTCACTCAATGAAACTAAAGGTAGAGAATATTACCTTTCTTCCTTCCCTTGATCTCTGATACTCTGTATAGATGTGATCTGTGTAAAACTAATACATCCATAGTAAACAATTACTAGAAATCCTTTGTCTCTTGTTCTACCTGAAGAGCTTAAGATCTGAGGATGAGAGCTCTTAAAAACTGAACATTAGGCATTGCCTCTGGCAACTTTTAGCTCACAGATCAGGGACATGAAGAGTCTTCTTTCATTCTGGGATCCATCCTATGACAGAAATCCAGCTTACCTTTAAGTAGGTATAAAAGTTCCAAGTGCTTTATTCTCTAATTTTATCTATCCCAAACTTAGGGAAAAAAACATAAAAAATAAACTGGACTCAGGCGGTGCCTGTGGCTTATCGTGTAGGGTGCTGGCCCCATATACCGAAGGTAATGGTTCAAACATGGCCTCGGCTGAAATGCAAAACAGAAAAATAGCTGGGCATTGTGGCGGGCACCTGTAGTTCCAGCTACTCGGGAGGCTGAGGCAAGATAATTGCCTAAGCCCAGGAGTTGGAGGTTGCTGTGAGCTGTGTGATGCCACGGCACTCTACCGAGGGTGATAAAGTGAGACTCTGTTGCTACAAAAAAAAAAAAAAAAGACCAACTTGGGCAACATAGCAAGACCCCAGTTGTCTCTATAAAAAGAAAAAAATAAATAAACTGGACTACTTTATGAGAATATTCTTAAAATCACAACTCTTTTGATGCATACAACTACATACATATGCTCAGAAATACTTGAGGAAGAAGGAATCGTAAATAATCTGATGATTTATCCCAACACCCTGGATTTAACACCCATAAGTAAGCTTCACTAAGTAGAGTATTTGTGAAGATGTCTGGATGATTCTGACAATTGGCTGAAAAACTACTTCTTGTTCCTTGAAGTTTTTGTTATCCTTTATGTCTTCATACATTTTAGCAAGAACTTTTGGAGAGGTCACTTGAGTGTCCATTCCTATATTTGAATTACTAGTGTTAGAATTATCATTAACTAAATTTAACCTACCAATGGTATATTGCTTCATTTCATTCTCCCTAAAAGAAACACTTAAAATTTTATTATACAAAATTATTACATCTTATAATGGTGGCATGCCCCACTTTAGGCTTTATTTTTTCTTTTTTTCTCTCAATGTTGGAATTGAAGGTTATGGGTATCAGAATCCTCTGAGATGCTTGTTGAAAATATAGCCAGGTCTGTTGGCTCATGCCTCTAATCCCAGCTACTAGGGAGGCTGTGGTGGAAGAACTGCCTGAGTTCCTGGTGTTTGAGACCAAACTGGGTAATAGGTGAGACACTGCTACAAAAGAAGAAGAGAAAAAAATGTATATTCCTAGCCTTACCTGAGATCTACTGAATTAGATGCTCTCTGGGCATGAGAATCAGTATATTTGGAAAGCTCCTCAGGTGAATAATGTCCCAGTGAAGAGTTGAGGATGCCTGCTATATGTAATAAGCCTATACAAAATATAATGCAACTACAGAAAGTTCTTTGTAAGTCATTTAGAATAATGTGAAAGAAACAGACACCAAGACGCACACAGATTACTTCTAAAAACAATTGCCATATCCTTGTCTAGTATAATATAATTAAATTGTAATTAAAATGAGGATTTGGGGAACTGGGAAGGCTGAAGCAAAAAAGATGTTTCAACTACTCTAAGTATTCTTGGCCCAATTCATTTATATAATGTTTTCATTTCAAATTATTTAATAGAGAAACTTATAATTCCATTTTAATATCTTTAATAAGGTAAAAGACCAAATGTTTGGAACTAGTGGATAAAAATCAAACAGAGATAATTTGATCCATTAGAGCTTTGGTATCTGCCTTGAAAAGTACATATGTTTCTTTGTGTTATTACTCAGTAAATTAATATGAGAAATGCACAAAGCACAGAGGTTAATGGGAACGTGGAGAGGTTTACTAGACCACTTACAGTATAATTGTGCCCTGTCATTGCAGTGAATTTTTTTAAAACAGTGATTAATCTTAGTGCTATATTTATAGATTATTTTCAGTCAAACTTTTTTTTTGTTAAAAGAATTTCAAAAATGGCTCTCTCTATATTTTCATCGTACAACATGTTAAGAACATTACAAAGGCATAATAGAATAAATTAATACGGAATGAGCAGGGGAAAGGAGGCAGCTGTTTCACAGTGCTTAAGTGTATAGTATCCAGAGTCAGAGAGCATGGATTCCAAGAGCCTAGATACATGTGACATTACAGATTTTACCTAACCTTTCTGTACCTCTTTTCCTTTTTCTTTCTTTCTTTCTTTCCTTTTTTTTTTTTTTTTTCATTAAGTCAAACACATATAGATCATGAATACATTCATGCATATGTGGGGTACAATGTGCTGATTTTTTTTTATACAATCGGATGTGGTTAGATCAAACCAATCAACATAGCTTTCACCTCATTTACTTGATTATTGTACCAAAATATCTATGTTCCACACTTGACAGATTTGACTTGTACCGTTGTCATATGCTCCATAGGTGTGGTCCCACCTTTTACCCTCCCTCTGTCAAACCTCCCTCTTCCCCCAAACAGTCTACTAATTCTGCCCATCTGATCAGGCTATTATGCTGATTAAATGGCAGAACATGTAAAGAGCTCTCAGCATCTGGCATGCGGTAGGATGACCTATATTCTATTAGTTAGAATTTCTTACTAAGTTTCCGGAAACTCACCAGCAAGATCGTGATGTGTAATCTGTACACAGCAGAATATTAAGAATCAGATGGGTGTACTACACATCTACTATGTGACTACAACTTCTCTAGATTGGAGAAGACGATGAAAAAAGGAACAATGGCTCCCACTTTTCAGAAGCCTATAACCCAACAGGCCAGTAATCAGGTGTGATAGATAAACAAACCAAAAGCCACGTAAGAACACGTCTTGTACTCTTGGCTTCTGATCGATACACTTCTTTCCACATTAATTCATATTAATTAAAATTCCTCACACTATACCCTGACAGATATGACCTTCTTTTTTATTGATTTTATTTTATTTTACTTTATTTATATTTTATCTTGTTTTGTTTTTAAACAGGGAAAGTAAGAAATGGTGTGAGTTCCTTTCTCGCATTCAGAAAGGGAGTAGTGTAAGTTTTTAGTTCTCAATTTCTTTTCCACCTCACCACATTCACAATGTCCTTCTCTTTCACCCCACCTAGCAAAATGGTGGCATATCTGAATTACTTACTATTGCTTTTTGCAAGCTTAGTTGAAATAAAAGAGATGATACCGCTGCTGAGAAGAAGGATGGATCTGTTCAAAAAGAAGGTAAGACAGTTGCAGGAACCCATGTATTTGTAACTGACTGAGATTTACAAAGAAGAAATTAAGAAGGAAGCCCAAAGTTTACTCTCAGCATCACATTTAGAGAAAGTGCTCAGGTTATCCAAGTCAATCAGAAATACCATTTTCTCTTACTATATTGATGGTAACTTCATTTCAAGCAAATCCTGAAAGCTTACACTTTAAGAAAAATGCTTTAATGCCAACTCCCATTTTTGTTTTTTGAAATGAATTCAAGAAGTTTCCCCTAATTCACCTGAGTAATGTAGGTAATATAGGATGATAATTTTCATAAGGATTATGAAAGGGTACAATCACAGGTTTTCATATCCATAGAGAATAAATGTTAGGTTAGTAAGTGACACTCATAGCCTATTAGAGTTTAATAAGTGTACTATATTTAGACAGAAACTTACCATAGCAGATATTAGATGAATATATTGATAAAAATGTCTAGCAGTTCATTTTGGAGACAGAGCTAAATTTGAACCTAGACTATGATACATACTGGTTTTGCAAACTCTGGCGAGTTGTTTATCTCTCTTAAATTTTAGTTTCTAAGTCACCAAAATCGGACCAAAGCTATCCACCTCAAAGGATTATCTAAGTAAGAGTGAATATAAAGTATTCAATGAGGTGCTAGGCCTCAATATTCCCCGTTGCTGCTGCTATGCATTGCTTGAATAGCTAGTGCTGAGGAATGTGGAAATGGGGACCCGTTTGGTATTAGGGTGCTGCAAAACTAATTGTCCTTTTTGCATTATTGAGACTTGCTATTTGATACTGGAATATACACTTAAATGTGGTCATGTTATAATGGGCATTTCTCACTTCATGGTTTTTTGCTAATGACTTATTATTTGATTTTTTTAAATATTTATTTTAGACTATGAAACGTTAGACAAAAAGAAAACTCAAGTGATTTTCTTATCTGTGTTCAAAACGGGTCATAAAGCAGTGGAGACCATGCACAACATCAACAATGCATTTGGCCCAGGAACTGCTCATGAACATAAGCTGCAGGGGTAGTTTCAGAAGTCTTGCAAAGGAGATGAGAGCCTTGAAGATGAAGAGAATAGTGACTGGCCCTTGGAAGTTGACCATGACCAATTGAGAGGAATGATTGAAGTTGATCCTTTGACAACTACATAAGAAGTTTCCAAAAATCTCAAAGTTGATCATTTTATGGTTGTTTGGCATTTTAAGCAAATTGGAAAGATGAAAAAGCTCTATAAGCGGGTGCTCATGAGTAGACCAAAAATCAAAGCCATCATTGATTTCAAGTGTTGTCTTCTCTTATTCTGTACAACAATGACTATTTTTTGATCAGATTATGATGAGTGCTAAAAAATGAATTTCAAAAGCCAACCAGCAACAACCAGCTCAGGGGGGGATGGAGAGAAACCTCTAAAGCACTTTCCAAAGCCAAACGTGCACCCACAAAAGGTCATAGTCATGACGGTCTGCTGCCAGTCTGAGCCCTACAGCTTTCTTTCTTTCTTTTTTTTTTTTCTGAGACAAGAGTTTCACTATGTTGCTCTTGGTAGAGTGCAATGGCATCACAGCTCACAGCAATCTGTAACTCTGGGGCTCAAGTGATCCTCCTGCCTCAGTCTCTCGAGTAGCTCTGATCCCTATAGTTTTCTGAATTGGGAGGAAAAAATTACTTCTGAAAAGTGTGCTCGGCACATCGGTGAGATGCACAGAAAACTGCATCGCCTGCAGCCAGCCTGGGTCAACAGAAAGGGCCAGTACTGCACGGTCAGTGTCTGAGCACAAGTCTCACAACCAACGCTTCCAAAGTGGAACAAATTGAGCTCTGAAGTTTTGTTTCATCCTCCACACCTGCCTGACCTCTCATCAACTGATTACACTTCTTCAAGCATCTAGACAACTTTTTTCAGGGAAAACACTTTCTGCTTTCTGGATGCAAAAACAATGCTTTTTCAAAGAAGAGTTCATGGAATCCCCAAGCACAGATATTTATGCTACAGGAAGAAACAAACTCATTTTTCATAGGCAACAGTGTGTTGATGGTAATGGTTCCTAAGTTGATTGATATAGATGTATTTGAGCCTAGTTATAATGCTTTAAAATTCATGGCCCAAAATTGCCACTACTTTTGTACCAACCTGTAATAGTATAATAGTAACATAAAAACTGTCAGCATAAATTTTCAAATATCACCAGTAGGACATATTAACTTAAATACTGAAATTTATAAACCCATGAATGACATTTTCTTAAAATTGTAAGTGCTACTTGAAAGGGCATAGTTAAGTTTATATAGAAAGGAAAACCATGGTACTACCTAGTTCTCATAAGATTGTGCAAAAATTAAATGAAATAAGCTAATGGTCTTCTCATAGAAGTATACACAACCATAATTATACTTTACAGTTGTTTATATATCCCACAAGTAAAATGATTTTAAGGAAATAATTTTCTGGATCTCCCATTTCCATACGTGTGACTTCTTAAATTTTATGTGACCGAGACGGAGGGCGGTACAGATATCAGTCTCATTACTGTGCCCCAACCCCTGTGTCTCAACAGTCCTTTTCTTTCCTTCAAAGAAATGTATTTCTCAATAATCTCAAATATTACAATAACATAATGTCATTGATTGTAATATTTCCAGGGTGCCAAACAGAATGATAATTCAAAATATTAGTACTGGTTTTAAGAAAACGATTTATTCGAATAATTGAGAAACATACATTTTTGCAAATCAGGTATCTTCCAAGCTCTTGCTTTCAATGATATTGAAAGAGGAACTCATCAAATGCCTACTAACTTTTGGTGAAGATTATGAAGTAAACTCTCTGATTATCAGGTGGAAAATGTTCAATGATTTAGGTAGAATGACTGTAACAAAATTTCCAGTTTTGTTATTTAGATAAACAGCATTTCTGTGTTCATGCTTCAAAAATAAAAGTAGAACAGAATTGATGCTGAACCCCTGTTCTTGGGAATAATATGCCTCAAATGGATACATGATCAAATTCTTTCAAAAAGCTATATGTTCTCATTAACAAATGCATTCCAATAAAATGTACTTCTATGTTGAATAATTATCACTATTTATGATATATTTATATTACTCTGATAAAGTATAAATTATAGATTTTAACAATCCAACAGAAAAATCCAACATTTAAAGACTAAATCCAGAAATTTAAAAAATATAAATATCCATTCATAGATATATATTTTGTTAAAGAATAACACTATAAGGTGATCCTTAAAAAATGTTCAAGCATAAAAATTTATATGCAAATTGGTAAAATTTTGTAGATAAATAAAAATATGAATTCAAGGAAAAAATAATGTAAAGCTTTTTTTTTTTTTTTTTTTTTTTTTTATAAAGAGTTTCACTTTGTCAGCCTTAGTCAAGTGCCATGGTGTCATAGCTCACAGCAACCTCAAACTCTTGGGTTCAAGCAATCCTTTTGCCTCAGCCTCCCAAGTAGCTAGGACTACAAGTACTTACCACAACACCCGGCTATATTTGGAGACAAGGTCTTGCTCTTGCGCAGGCTGGTCTCATACTCCTGATCTCAAGCAATCCACCCACCTCAGCCTCCCAGAGTGCTAGGATTATAGATGTGAACCACCATGCCCAGCCTTAATGTAAAACTTTCTGCTATTATTTACAGCATGTTTATGCATTTTAAAATAAGTGATGATAAGTATAAAGTAGCACAGTGATGCTTATAGTCTAGTCTAGTCTAGTATAACCTAGTCTATACTTACTCCAGTGAAGTATAGGACAATTTCATTTTAAGAATTAGTATTTGCAAAACATGGTAGATTATGTACTTTGCTATCACTTAAACATGTTGCTAAAATTCTAAGATCAGTTTAAAATGGGTGAGATATACCTACTTCCAAAAAATTTAAGTGCGGAGTATTTGTGAACATAAAAAATTAAAGACCATCGAAGTAATCTATGTAAAATCTGTGGCACACTTTCTGATCCAACACTTGTTTGCTCAATCATGTCAAACGTTGGACTCTCTAACAGCAGAGCAAATACAATTAAGCTGCTCTGATCAGATTCCTCTGCCTTCTCCATTCTGATCCCAACTCTTACCATCACTCCTGTATCATTTTAGCAATCTCCACTTTAGAGCATCAGGTGGTTAAGTATAAAATAGCACAGTGATTTATTTAAACTAATGACGGAAATCTTTCATTTTAAGAATTACTATTTTCAAAGCACAGGAGATTACATCTTTTCCGATCACTTAAACTTATGGTTAAAATTGTAAGGTCTGCTTAACATGGGTCAGGGGTATATATAACTCAAGGGTTTACTATGCCTCATTCTTAAGATCCTCTTGAAATTAGAGGTTTAGTTTTCAACCAAGAATTCGCATGATATTAAATGGTCGGGGCTACACACCAGGACAGTAGTGTACCCTGAATACTGTTGCAAGCAGTTTTGATGGTGGGCAAACAGTACCTTTAAGAGACTATACACACGATTCTCAAAGACTCTCAGTACATAGTGTAACTGTGCTAACAGCAGGGATGCTGTGCACTGAAATAGCTTATCCTCACACATGGCTCATCTCCTCCCTTCCACTGATAAAAAGATACCATTGTACAGGGATGACAGGAAAGAGGTAAATTAAGAGCAAGAAGCAGCAGGCTACTGATACTGTTGTCTCCTATATTTTAAGGGTTTAAGAAAATAACTAGGTAATTTTATATGTAAGCCCTTGTCCTGGGAGAGAACTATTATTATTCAATATGTTAGTGTTCTGCACAAAGTTCAAGAAAAAAAACATAATATTTCACAATTGCAAGCTTAATTTTACCCTTGTCTGCTTCTTACACCTGTTTCCTTTTCAAAGGACCATTGATATCCATAAATTGTCTCCAGTGGCACTCAGAATAAATTCTCTTTGCATAAAAAATGGTTTGCACATTTAATCTTAAATGGAGTGACGTACTCTTTTCTATTCTGAGATCTCAAATTCTGTGTTCTAGGACATTTTCTAAGAATGCATTCTTATTTACTACAATTTGTTTCAGATACTTAGCTGTGGGCAGAGATTCTGCATTTATGGATTGAATAATTTAATTCTCTTATTTTTCCATTGATTAAAGCTTTCCACATTATTTTAGAAACCTGCTGTTATCAAAGTTTGGTTCCTAGGCCAGCTCAAAAGTATCTTCTGGAATTCGACAGTGCACATTCTCAGGATCTCCCAGATGAATGTATCAGAAATTCTGGGAAAGAGGTCCAGAACTGTATGTTCCAACAGGCCCTCCAGGATGTGACATGTGCTGACGTTTGAGAACCACTGATCTCCTAGAATCTCACCCCACCCAAAGGATGTCCACAAGCAAAAATGTGCTGCAATTTGAAAGCTAAATAAGAATATTTCCCTTGGCACAGCGCCTGTGGCTCAAGTGGCTAAGGCACCAGCCACATACACCTGAGCTGGCGGGTTTGAATAGAGCCTAAGGCTGCCAAACAACGAGGATGGTTACAACCAAAAAACAAAAATAAAAAAAATAGCCAGGCGTTGTGGCGGGCACCTGTAGTCCCAGCTACTTGGGAGGCGGAGACAGGAGAATCCCTTGAGCCCAAGAGTTTTAGGTTGCTGTGAGCTGTGATGCCACAGCACTTTACCCAGGGTGATAGCTGATAGCTTGAGACTCTGTCTCAAAAAAAAAAAAAAAAAAGAATATTTCCCTTTACTAACATAGATCAATCCTGACACCTAAAGAGACTCATAAATATAAATATTAAATTAATCTACGTTTTCTTATGCAATCAGGCATTTGCTTCTAGCAGGTTTCAAGACCTCCAGCTCGTGAGAGCAATGTCATTTTCACCATCTTCTAGACGGGAGGAATAACGGTGTTGGCTTTATACTTAGAGTAATGCTGGAGAGGTGGGTCTGATGCTTAGGGATTTAAGATGACAAATGGATAAAGATGGTGAGAAATCTCATTCTAGTCATGCCCTCCTTTCCTAATTTCCCTTTTCACTGCTTGGTCTTCTTCCCCTTTTCCTTAGGGAGCCGGGTGATTGATAGCCTAATCCAATGACCGTATTACAGCTGCCTCAACGAGGACTCTTTTCCTTATCATTAGCAGTTAGCCTATGGTTAAATTCACAGCTCACTGCTTGGTTCAGCCCCTGAGATTTAAGGGTCTGGCCTTTAGAAAATATTTAACATAAAACTGAAATCTTGACATACTGAGAACTCAGTTCTCTGCAAGGCTTCCTTAATTAATCCAATGTACTGTACCACTGTTCTGTATGAGACGGCGACATGGTGAACTGTTTCTGAAGCTTACAGAGATGTGTAGTTCTAAATTAAACAGCCACTGACGTGTACCTACACTGATTTCTTAGTACAGCAGAAATGCATGAATCTGTGAATATTTAAATTCAAGCTCAAAGGGTGACACAATACTCTTCCGGTTTTACTTTCATAATAGAACATTTTTTGATTAATTTCAAGCTTGAAATCATTCTTCATGAAAAAAACACACACAGAGGAAAGAAATTTAATAATTCATTACCACTGCTGCAAAGGTAAGTTTTCTTAATATGCTTGTCAGAGTCCTTTGGTTTACAAAGTCTATCAAATATTTTCTTAGGAACTGGAACAGACATTAATTTATTTTCCTAATTTTGAACAAAAGAAAACTGTATATAAAATCCTGGTACCCAAAGAATTTGTTGGCTCTTAAATACTGTTTGATTCTATTCATTTCTCTTCCGGACAACAGTTATTTTAAAATACCTCAGGAAAGGATGTAGACCTTGATCTATGCTTTAAACCTTTGCCCTTGCTCCAGTCCGTCGATGAGCTGTAAGCATCCATGAATATGGCAGCTGAGTCCCAGATGAAAAATTATGCATCTCATAAACTGCTATTCTGCTGAAATGTCAAGCCAAGGCAAGGCTGTACCTCAAACTCAGCACTTGGCATTTTCCTTCTGTCTGCTTTGTTGCCATGAAGCAAACATGAGCAGTGAGGATTTGTGTAGGGCAGGTAGCAGGCGAGCTCACTGTCAAAAATCTATTATTAGGGCTCTGATCTCTTGCGCAGACCAACGACGGCTAAACAGTGAGGAACTCAGGCTTCGGGAAGGGCAATACAATGAAAAAGGGGATTTTTTGTCAATCTGTATGTGAATATATTCAAATAAGCCTTATTTAAATGAGAATATTTCTAATGGTGAGCTTTTCTCAACCAAAGTGATCATTTACAGTGAAAATTATAATTCAGCGTCTTTATTTGATATGGCTACTTTGGACTGTTCTTCAAGTCTAGTACACATATATTTGTATAACAAGCTCCTTAAAAGTTTGATTAGTTAGACTTGTGATAAGCTAAGAATGTCTTTACATATGTGAATATAGATCAGATTTTTTTTTTATTATCCTTCTATATATACAAAAAAAAAAAAAGGAAAAGAAAGAAAGAAAAGAGAGAAGTTTTAAATGGAAGGCTCCCATTTTAAATTATTCTTCTTGATATGGCTTATCACCATAGTTTTTATTCCTTTAAATAATATCTTTATCAGGTTATTTTAGATATTTCAATGCTAAAATGAAAGTTCTTATTGATACAGATAGTTACAATAGATAGCTTAAATTTTATGACAGACAGTAGGCGTGTTTTTCTAAAAGCATTTTATGCACCAATAAGCATGTGATTGACACACAAAAATCCAGTCCATTAAGAACTACCTCCTCTGAAAAAAATACCAACACTGTGTTTATGATAGAATTGTAATGTGCAGTGAAAGAACTTACAGCAATCCTGCCAAAATTTTTAGTTGCTTGCATGTGGAAAAGTAGGTATTTAAAGAATAATGTAACTAAAATGTCTGAGGTTCTAATATAGTTGATGTTTTGTTATCTTCTTGATTTTACGCAAATATTCACTAAAGTGCAGCAAGATAAGTTTATGATTAAAATGGATTACACTGGATTTATATCTATGTAGTGGCCAATAGCAGGTATGTGCTGTGAAGTAACAACTTTTCATATCCAAGAAACTATATTAAAAATAAAATAAACTATGGAAAGTGAAACCAACGCTTCAGGTCTTTAAGAAAGCAGATTTTTCTTACCCTCACACTATGTACTCACTTCCAGCCTTACACTGGCTCAGACTTACATTACTAGTGAAATTATTACCTTATACTTTCTTTTATATTGTTTTCCTTATGTTGGTTTTATATTGAAATGCCTTTAGAGGTCTGGTAACCCTGAGAGCTCTGTCAGAGCTGGGTGTCTAGAATTTCATGTAGCCTGATTTCAACTCATTCATTATTTCCCTGTAGACTATAAGAACATTCACGAGTATGCCATTGTAATTTGATAAATACACAACCATTTCTTAGATTCTTTAATAACTTATACATAAGCAATAAATTTGGGCTGAAACAGAGATCAAATCTTGAAGGCCATCTTTAATGAATTATTCAGAAATCGATAATAAAGTTTATGAGTCTTACTGTGGAACAAAGTGTGTTCTGTTGTTTTAACTAGGTGAGTTGATACATAATCAATAATCTCAACAAAGTAGCCAAAATTTGAAATTAAGAGCAAGAATTTCATTGTCTTTTGTAAAAGAGAACAAATTTGGTAAATAAAGTAATTCAAAACAATAAATTAATTTTTCAAGCTTGTAGGAGATAAGTTATATTTTGCCTCAAGTGTCTTTACTGTTTCAACGACACTGCCTACTTCACTTTCTCTACATGTGTTTGTATGTACAACACAAAATATGTATTGAACATTTACATTAACCTCCGTTAATAAAACAAATTAAAAACACAAGAAACAACAACAAAAACTCCTTCAAATGAGTTTACCAATGGAAAGAGGCTTTCTCCTGAGGCACCTGTAAATGAGCAAAGGTTATCCTCATGAAGTCAGCTGCAAGAAAGATGTCTTAGTTGATGCCATGCAAGACTGATTCTTAACCACCTCTGAAAGAATCTCACCCACAGAGAGGATTTCATGTGAAAATGTCACACCACAGCTGGATAACAACATTTATATAGGTGATAGTAATCACTGAGTTGGGGACTCTCTTAAGATGCCCTTATTATTTGGTGATGAGGTCAATAAAATCTCAAAATTTGAAACTAAAACAAGAAAAGAAAGAAACCGAAACTAGGAAAAATAATGGGTAACCCACACAAAACCGCCATTTATAATTATGTCACTGATGAAATTCGAGTTTCTTCAAATAAAATCAAAGGATTTCTTTTCCCGTTCTTTCCAGAAAACCCAATAATCTCCTCATGAATTAACTGCTGTTTGATGTAACACAAATTTTCCGCATGGGTTCTAGGAAAAGGAAAGTTAGCTGGGAATAACTTAGTGTTAAGTCTATACTATCCAAGGGAAGACAGAGAATAATTTTTTTAAAATCAATGATTTAGAAAGAGTACTTGTTTGATAGGCAGCTTAATCAGCCAAGCTAGTTTCATAAAAATATCCCTTAAAGGGCAGTGCCTGTGGCTCAGGGAGTAGGGTGCCAGCCCCATATGCCAAGGGTGGCGGGTACAAACCCAGCCCTGGCCAAACTGCAACAAAAAATAGCCAGGTATTGTGGTGGGTGCCTATTTTGCCAGCTACTCGGGAGGCTGAGGCAGGAGAATAGCCTGAGCCCAAGACCTGGAGGTTGCTGTGAAGAGCTGGAGGTTGCTGTGAGCTGTAATGCTGCAGCACTCTACTGAGGGTGACAAAATGAAACTCTGTCTCTTAAAAAAATATATATATATATATATGTGTATATATATATATATATATCCCTTATAAATATGAAACAAGATTTCCTTTGATACTATTCTCACCATAAAATCACTTGATCTATAACCCAGTATTTAACTGACCAATACCATGATGTATTTATCTTATAATTAAAATTAGGGTTTACAAATCATTCCTTTATGACTTTAGTAAATATGTGCCTACCAGATTCTAATCACCTACATGTAAATTAGAAAAAAAATGTGGTTTCTAAAATAGTAAAGCTGAGGATAAGATGGTGGGATGAGGACCTAATTTCCCTTCTTAATATAACTTTTAAGCTCCAGCAAGAAGAAGTTAGCTTCCTATAGGCTTAATGGCTTATTTTATTTAACAAAAAGATCAACAGTAGCTTTCAAGGTTTTTGAAGTTAACCTCAGTAAAAACCACAATTTACATCCCAGAGTGTGTATATGTGGATATGGCGAGTACAACTGAAAAAGAAGTTTAACGAAACAATGCTTATTCCAACTACATGCGAAGCATTCTGACATTTTGATTCCATTTCAATTCTCTAAAAATATTGATTTTAGTTCATTAAATTTGATTTCATACTATACTTGTGAGTTGGGAGCCAATGTTTGATAAATAATGGTTCCAGAATCTAGACTAATTATATCCGAACTAATTCAAGTGACATTCCTTAGTTGAGACTCTATCTTCCCAACGCAAATCACTGTCCCTTATTAGCTATTGGATTTCAAGATAAGGACGTTACTGAAACGTGATCACTTTTCCATACCCAGAGTACTGCCCCAGCTGTCTCACTAGTTCCCCATTTGAACAAAACATAACCTTCATTTCAAATATAAATCTTATTCTCAGAAAAAAAAAGTTGAATAAACAGAGAATATATTGAAAAGAAAGAATATTCTTCCCTGGCCACAAGAGTGTGTGTTATATTTCAGGTAGCTATCCAAAATTGAACTCTATTTAGTTTTCACTTAAAAAAAAAAAACTCTATGATTCAGGCAGCTTCTTTTATAGGTTGACATTCCAATGCTTTGAAAGAATACTTGAAAAGATATTAGCACTATGCTGGGGTAATTTTTTTTTTAATATTGGAAAAATATCTGGCATATTTTAGGTAATTTTCAATATTGAAACAGCCTTTGAAGTCCTGACAGCCATATTTGATAAAACTCTCCTAAAATCTGAAACCATTATTATTTAACACAATTTTGCTAGGCTGGGTTTTTCTATAACTCATTCTGAAAGTACTTTGTTATGGAGCTCAATTTTGTCCTGAAATATATTATCATTGCCTCTTTAAACTGCTTTTCAGCTTCTATTACCTTTAAACTAAAGCAAGCATTGCTTTAAAGGAGGAAACCTACATTAATTTCATCAATATGGATAATGGCTATTTTCAAAACAGATCGTGTAATGTGAAGAAACTTAATACAGAGCCTAGTAGAAATGTGGTACAAGCCCTTAGTAATGTTAGTGACTTTTTGTTGTTTAAAATGAAAGCTCCACTCAGGCTTAGCTGAGCTTATACCTCAAGTGAATATTGATATATGAATTTATAAATCTTAGAAATAGAGTTTTATGGAAATGCTAACAGGCCCTGAGGTGCGGCCTGACTTGTTTTCAGGTGCCGCTATAATTTTCAGTGTGTGTATACTTAAAGACTGAAACACAAAAGACTTTTTCTGATGCTGTAATTTTGTGGTTTTATTAGACTGAGTTATAGTATTGGAGAATATTCAGAAATTGCAGCTTAAATGAGAAAACGTGAATGATGTTACTTATATAAAATACTACTGCAATAGTTCTTTTATTAATTTTTAATGTTCAGCACCCTCTGTGACCTCCTTTATTCTCTTGTTGTCAACATGGCAGGCTGGAAAAATTGAAATGGGCTGACAGAAAACATAGTGAATGTTACAGCCCAACTCTGGAGTCTCTTGACTCAATTTCCGTGGCACATGCTAACGTGGTCCACGCTATTGTGCATTACGGTAATATTTAAGGCCCCATTTGATAACTCCTGATAAAAGCAAGCTCCGTGTGGAGGCTGAGCAGGGGCTCTTTGTCAGCCTTCCTCGATCAGACACTGTGGGACTGGCATTCAATTAAGAGCAGAATATAACCTTTCCTGTCTCTTGTTGATCATGGCTCCCAGACACACTTCAAACTCTCCAAACAGAATATCTCAGCATGGATAGGGCTTTGTTTCCTGTCTGGCCTCCTCCAAAAACACATTTTGGTCTGACTCAGCCACACTTTTCTTGAACAGTGGAACACTGCTGTGTTATGTATATTTACCACTTTTTCTGTCACCAAAGAGACAAATCAACATGCCAGGACAGTCAAGAACCTCATAGCATTGTCTTTGCAGTATGACCAAGTTCATACCGTCACAGCCACAGAGTTACACAGGGCAATGATGGGGAATGGGACTTTGGTATTACACTTCCCTTTCTTTTTAAAACGCGAGAGTTCATAACGAGAAAGAGCACACAGCGGGGTGAGGGCTGCAGACGTCTTGTCAGTTTGCACTGAGACAGGGCTTTGTTTGGGACAGTTAGGAAAGCAAAGATTTTGGAAGAAGATAGATTTCTAAAATTCTAAGCAGAGAGGCAAGTAATCTAGACTATGAAAAAGATATAATTAGGGCAATTTTCCTTTCAGAGCACCCTGTTATTAGTTTTTACTAATAAATGTCAAAATTATGACAATGGGGAATTCTGAAGAGAGCATAGACCACAAGAGAATATGACCCCCTCTCGGTATTATCTTGTGCTAAGAGTTACCTGATCAATCTGTCCTGTCTGTTCTATTAGAACAGTGGCCAGCAATGAGTTATAAGATTTGGTACCATTAAAGACATGAAACTCTTGCTCGCAACATGACCTCCTGATGATTTCTCAGTGACCAGCACCTACCAGATACTCCTCCGTATGTGGTCCGCTTTCCAATACCCACTGCCGGCCAGGGCGTGCCATCAGATTTTAATCCCATCAGGCCTGAGACAGTGTTGGTGGCTGTAACGCCATCTGCACCTCCTGTGAGAAAGACATTTCCCTGCGGTTCTTAAACACGTGATGGTTAAAACTCCCACTCGAACCCCCATGACCCAGAAAAATACACACTCAACTTTCTCTGGAGAACATTTCCTTTCCTCCAAGGCCTTCATAATTATTTAACTACTACAATTATGCTTAAAAATATAAACATTAAAAAAAAAGTTTTAGTTACTATGACTTCATTTTCTCAATTATTATATAAACTTGTTGATGCCAAATGTTTTGTATTCAGTGTTATTTTTCAGGTAATTCATAATGTCTTTGCAATTAAGGATGCAATTTCCCTGGGATGGAACACAAACACTTATGATTTATAAAGTCATGAACTGACTGCATGATTTATGTATTCAATGGACATTTATTGAGCCTGTGTTTAAGGCAGGGTACTAGGCCCTATCAAATATAAAAGGAACTCACTAGACATTTCACATTGTAGAGGGCAATCTTTCTCCCTTCCCTTGCCTTCCCTTCTCTTCCTTTTTTTTTTTTACTTTGTTAAAGGTCCAAATGCTATTGCTGAATTGATACATTATTAAGTCATGTATTTCGAGAGTTTTGGAGGGACTGTGGTTTTGTCTCATAAATTCTTTGTGTGTGAAACAAGTGTTTATTAGGAAAATTTATAAACAATCTTGAGTTCCTAGATTAAAGTTTGGATCCACTTACTAGCTTGAATACAGGTATGAATCTACCATATTTGTGAGATTATGAGCTTAATTTAATGTTTTAAAAATCAAAGCACATGTTTGTGGGAAAAGGCATTCTTCAGCACGGCTACATAATTCTGCTCAATATTTACAAACTGGGCAAGCGATGCCAGTCTAGTTCTTACCTTCCTTTGCAGCTCTTGCGATGCTCACGATATCAGTGACATTTGGGGTCAACTTGGCAAAAAAGGGAATCTGAACAGCTTTCCTAACCCAGCGACAGATGTTCCGCACCAGCTCTGGATCCTGTTCAAATAGGTCAGTTAAATATAGAACATAATTAAAGAATTGTGATCAAAATGTGTACTGGAACAACAGCAAAGCTGGAGATGTGCAAGACAAATCCGACTTGACAATGAGCTACATGATAGATTTCTCAAATTCCTCCTCAGTATTACACCTAGACTCATTAGGGAACTAAGGTTAACACACTTCAAGTGAACTGCAAATTCATCACATAAAGGTCAAATTCCTCAAGGGAGCCTTTGGAAAATAAAATTACAGGGAATCAAATGCAAGAAAGTATTTCTCACTTTGAGTTAAATAATATCAGGAATGAAACATAAACTTTCGGGGGTTAAGCATAGGAAACATTACAGAATTTCTAGATCTCCTTGGTTTAAACAAAAAAAAAAATTAAACTGATGACTACTGGGTGAATGATATTAAATCTGTTGTTGTTGTTTTATTATTAAAAGATTAATAATAATCTTTTAATAATCTCTTTTAATAATCTTTATTATTAAAAGATTTAGTCTTGCTGAAGCATATTTGAAAGTAAATTTATCTGTGACTTCATCATCAATGTAAATGTGATACATACTACATGCTAATACAAAATACTTCAGCCTTGGATTAACGAGCCGATCAGTAACTTAAACTTTCTTTTGTAAATGTTACCAAGATCTGCACAGCATTTTTCAATACGCACGGACTTAAAACAATTGATCAAAATGACAAAAATGAAATAAAATATCAAATGCTCATATATAAAAGCAAGTTATAGACATTTTCCTGCACCTGTTTCCTGTGATTTTCCAGGCTTTTATTTTCTCATGGGGCAAGTATCATTTAGAGGGCAAATACCTATCCTTTCCATTGAAATAACTTAGCTATAGTAATGTTCTTTGATTTCAACACATACAATAGTCCTTTTTTGTATTACTTTTAGTGCAAAATTTATTCTGACAGGTACTGATAATGTGCTTTGACAAATTACCTTAAAATATGCAATAGCAATTCATTATTGAACTTGGTAATATTATCTTAGCAAGTTAAAATGTTTTTTGAATAAAAGAAAAACCCAGAAAAATATAGGCATATATTTAAACTATGAAATAGTAGGCAAGCGTATCATTTGTAATTAATGTTTTTATAGGTAAGAAAGTTGCTCTTTGCATTTTAACCTTTCGAATTCTTTTAAGATGAGATTTCTAATGTTATAACCTTTAGAAAGAACCTTTTCACTTGAGCTTGATGTACCTTGATCCGTCAATCTGTATTACTCTAAAAGTTAGGCGTTTTATGCTATGATACTGCAATGAGGTAATTTCTATTGATTGTTATCATCTCTATTCAGCAACATGTAATACTTTTAACAAGAAATCTTTTTCTCTTTTCAGAGCGGTAATTTCTTCATTAAACATAAATATTAAAAAAGTACTATATGGAATGCTCTACGGGGCATACTGTGCATTATGAATAGTAAAATCTAGAGACTTAGCTGTACAAATTCTAACTCATGAAAATGGAGATCTGCCCCGGCCCATGCAATGTTCATGAAATATTTATAAGTGCTGCATTGGTATTATGAAGGCAGTTGCATCTTTGTGACTTTCATTTCTAAGTTATGAATTTCCATGGGACTTAGCCTAGAAATGACAGTAACTCTAGATGATATGAATTGCATGTCCTTTGTGAAAGCTCTCTTTAAGGCAGAATTTGACAATAATTTAAAGATCACTCGAATTGCATAATACATGGAAGGTAACCTAATAAGAATTACTGAAGCAAGTTTAAAATACTTTTTTTTTTGGTTCCAGTAGAGTAAACACTAATAATCTGATGTAGGCGTCTAAGTGGCTTTCAATACTATTGACCACCATGTCATTATAATTTACTTTGAACATTTGTCAGAATATTTTTCTGATTTTCACTAGTTGACTACTTGAAATGAATGCCTCCTACACATTGTTTAACCATTTGGAATTTGCTCAAAGTTTTTCAGCTTCTCTTGGTTACCACTATTTACCTAAGTCATTAGTCCCTATTTTGAGCTACCATAATTTGACTCTATTATAGTTCTATCAATAAGGTTGATGGTGTTTGGATGTATTTTGTCATCTTCACAGCCAGCCAAGCCAGCTGTTGACTAATCTCCATGGCCAACTAAAACACAATTTGATTATCTGAGAATGTTAAAAACAAGTTCTGTGCAACATTGTGGTGAAAACCAGTGACTGTCCTAGAAATTACAGTTTTGTCTGACAGGTAGAAGGGATGATCTACAACTAGAAATATGATGAGGCCAATAACTTGAAAATGAATCTGTGTACTTTAGGAATTAAGGAATAGAGTGTAACTATTCACACTTTCCTGGTTTCTTCCCACTTTTGATATGAACGTTAAAGATTTCAAAGAAATTAATAATCTTGATCCTCTCATTTTTTTAGTGATAGCATCAGATAGTTTAACTTATTGTAGCAAGCAGTTTATAGAGTCTTGTTGAAATGAGCATGGTTTAGACAATTTCTAATTCTCTCTAAAATTTTCAGGATAAGAAATATACAAAGGTAGTATAATCTCTCTGACAAATTGAGACTTTAATATTATCAATAGCAGCAAAAAGCAAAAGATACAAAACAATTCTGGACTGTTCTATTTCCAAGCACTCAAAAAATACCAGTTGTATTAATGAATGAAGAATGAAAGAAAACTCAGCACATTATAAATTTATTTCTTAAAATAATCCATCAAATACAGACTATGTCTAGGTTTAAGTAAAACCCACAAATAGCTGGTCATGGTAGTTCCTGCTTGTCCTAGGTACTTGGGAGGCTGTGGTGGGAGGAACGCTTGAGCCCAGGAGTTCAAGACCAGCTAGGGCAACATAGTGTGACCCTTGTCTCTTAAAGAAAAAAAAAGATATATTTTATGATAGATAATATCTAAAAGCATGGAAGTTATAAAATCTAGGAAGACTACTTTACAAAACCTAGAATAATCTGCAAAAACAATGACAGACAACTATGCTACATGGAATACTTAACAAGTCTTTTAAAAGGTCTAACACAAAAAAATGTCTACCTGAATTACCAATTTTTACTGGCACTTTCTAGAGATATCTATCTTGCTCATCCCTAAGCATAACTTGCAATCTCTCCCATAACAGCTGTTCTTGTCTGTGCACATGGGTGTAAAAGTGTACTTCAGTACTTGTTAACCTTTTTCATATTCATGTGACCATCATTGAAAGCTCTGAAGCAATAAAATGGATTTCCTGTGATGAAGGCCCATGACATTACCAGCAGGAAGGCACTGAAGCCCTTCAGGGAATGAGTGACAGATCTGGGGACCAAATGGTGGTCTTGAGGGTAGTATATGAGGTGAAAGTACCAGATTAGACTTGGGAAGTGCTGTACAAAGGATAAAAACAGGTTCGAGATATATCTGGTCTATTGGAAAATTTTGATGAGCCCAGTGCCTGCCTATAATTAATATTCTGTAGACTAGATTCCTATGAAAATCAAACAGTGACAATAGCTAATTAGACTGACAGCTGCAGTGGTTTTCACTGTGCAAAAATGGTTGTTTTTAAAGCTTACTTTCTTCTCTGAGTCATAAGATAACAATTTTTAATTCTAATAACTGCTATGTTTCTATTTACACATTAAAGGGGTTCTATAAATGATCTACCCTGCTACTTTTTTAGGCCCTGAAGATGACCTCTCCATTTTAGGGCCGGCATTTCCACCAATTACTTGGGCATCAAATCTCATTGGTTTCATGTCCTCTACAAAGGAACCAGCACTACAGAATGAGGCTGTGAGAATTTCTTGATAAGCTAAATTGCAAGTGAAATTTTGACTTGAAGAAACATTTCTGTCCAATTTACCTGATAATTTTCACTCTGCACAATTCTTTTCAAAATGGCTTTCTTAGAAGCTGGCATTTCAATGAATCCACTGAAAAATTGTATCAGTTATAAAATGTTTTCCACTAAGGACCACTTAAGTCCTAATTCACATGACATGCCAAGAAGGGGATAACATTTTTATTATGTCCTCCTTTCTGACAGAAAGAACTGGGACCCAGAAGATCAATCTGAGCACCGATTTCACCTTCTTAATTTTCTTTCCCATTATCATGTCCTAAACCATCATCTTCTTTAATAATTCTGTTCCCTAAAGTGAAATTCAGCCATCAGTTGTAAACTTGAACTATAAAAGGTTTCTATTTCATTTATACCCGTAAGACTAGATGTACCTGTAAAGTAATAGGCAGAAGCGATATATGTATCCTTCTATGTCAATAAAATAGGAGAGGTCGTCAAATACTTCAGGTAGAGTTAGTAGTGAATGTGAGGGATGTGTTCTGGTATGGAGATGTTTTAAATTAACTTATGTTTAACATGTGTCCTTTTTGCATCTGTTTTCCTGCTTAAGAATTCTAATGATGGTACAACCACTTTGGAAAATAGTTGGGCAATTTCCTTTAAAGGTAAACATAGATTCACCAATCAACTCAGAAATTCCACTCTTAATTGTATATCCAAAAGATATGAAAATATATTTCTTCACAAGGACAGAATGTATACAGGAAAACTTTTTTGAAATAGCCCCAACTTGGAAATGACCACAACCTGCATCAATACATGAGTGAATAAGCAAATTGTTCCATATCTACACAATGAAATACTATGCAGCAATAAAAATAAACCAGTAAATCATGCCAAAATTAGGAATAAATAAAAAAATATGCTGAGTTATACAAGCACAGGAAGAAGTATAAGGATACTTTTGGAAATTTTACAAAAGGAACTATAAGCATAGAAAGTAGTATGGCTGGCATGGAGGACTGGGGGGAATGGAGGAATTTAGTGGGAAGAGGTATAATGAAAATTTTTAAGGCAATGAAAATATTTTATATGTTGATTGTGGTGCACACAGTGTAGACATTTCACAAAATACAATAAATTCTACACTTAAGGTGTTTATACCAATATAGATAAATTATGCTGCCATAAATTTCATTTAAAATTTTAAAAATAATTATGAGAGTACTCTAATACATATGGTAAAATGAAAGCCAGTGCTATTCTAGGCAATGTGGGTTCTATTCTTTCAGCATATATTTATGAAGCATGAGGCATTGCAATTGTTCTGTGTTGGATACTAAGATAAATGAAATGAGGAAGTCAGAGGCTACTGGGAAATACAATCCAGGCACATAATAAAATGCATATTGGATGTTAAGTGTCAAAAAAAAATCTTGGTAATGCTTTACCATTTTTGACTATTTCAAGAGCACACAGCACACATTTAGCACATGGAAGACATTCAACAAATATTGTTGAATTGATAGACTTACACTGCAAAAATTGACAACTACTTTCTTATTTCTATTTATTTAGGAGAAAACTGGGAGTATAAAATTACTGGGTCCTGAAAACCCTAATAAACAACTGTTTCCATTATGTTACACAATGGAGATTTAAGGAGGTATCATATACTGTCCTTATTCTTAAAAAATACAGAAAAGGCTTCCTTTGGTGTATAACAAATATGTGATATGACTATAAAATGTTGGAAGTGCATATGAACGGAATGTGTGTATGCATTTGTATGATAGATGCAATTTTTGGCTATATCTTTGTGCTGTAAGTAGAATATGTCACAGAACCTTTTGTGTGTTCTGCCATCCTCAAGTACACACAGCTTTCCCCATTCTATTTCTTACTTCAGGCCTTTTCTTATTTCTCTCTTCCTAACCAGAATGCTCTTGATATTTTGTCCCTTGAGTGAACCCCCTCAAAGCAGCCCTCTGTGATGAATCATCCCATCCTGCCTCAGCATAGAATGGATTAGTAAGTGACTGGCTTTTTAGTAATCACATATTGCATCAAAGAAATAGAAGTTAGGCCCAGACCCTGAAAGACAGAGGAAACTTTGCAGTTTATAAGAGGTTAACACTTTGAATTGTTGAGAAATTATATAACCTTTCACCAGAAATGACGAATACATATGTTAAGGCAACTAAGTTCTGAAATATGCCTTCTGGAATATTAGGCAATTAAGCAATATTAGCAGACACAGACATGTAGTATACTCAGATTCTCCAGCCCAGCTGCAAGAGTCAGGTGAGTTGACCTTCCTAACTTTCTCTCCCTACAGGTCTACCTACTCCTGAACTGGAGACATTTGCCCTCAGGAAAACCCCAGCTGATGCCAGTAACATTGGGATACCAGGGTCTAACCATCTCTGCCTAATTTAGGACAACTCTTATCAGTGGTCTCTGCCGCACAGCTCTTCACTGGGTTTGTGAGGTTTTTCTTATATATCCGTCAGGTCTGATAGCTCCCCTTGCCCAAATCTGCTTTCTCCCTTTTCTAGTCATTACTTCACAAGAAAAATTCCACCCTCCTAAGTCCATTCCTAGAGGACTGAGACGACACAGTTGTTCCCTACTTGTTTGAGGAATTCTCCCTAGGAAAGAACATATTTTAAGAAAGTCAAGGAAGAGAAAGAAACTTTCCCAAGGGATCCCAGGTTATCTCACTGAGAGGAACTCAAGAAAGCTATGCTGAATTCAAATGTATGGGTCCCATGTCAAGAGCAGCGTCTGCTGAGACCTGTGGAAACTAGCAGCAATTGACTGAAGAAATATATAGTTAGGAGCCATAGTAAAGAAAGACAGGAGACATAGAGTAGAATTAAAAGTGGGAACTCAGGGGTCCATTGCCTGTGGGATCCTGGCAATGGCCCAGAGTGTTTGCTCCACTCTGATTTTATAGAAGTCTATTTGCCCAAAAGGTAAGATGAGGGAGGGAACAAAGACACCAGCAGTTTCTCTGATTGAGCATACTGGCTCCTATTGTTATTATTATGCACCTTAATGGTAGCCTTCAGAAATCTGAAATCTGAGCTTTATATTGGGAAAGCCTCCTGCTTGAGATCACATACAGATTTCTAGAGAGGTGTTAAACTCTGTTAGTTCTTGGTGGAGTAAAACACCACTGGCGTTAATCTTCTCTGAGGGATCCGTGGGAAGGAGGCATTTCTCTCCCATCACCAGAGGATTTTCCTCTGCCATAAGGGATAACAGCTCTTCTGCCCATAAGTCAGAGGTTGAGCTTCTCCCTTGGTCTCGGCCCCAGGCAAATGCAAATCTCCACAATGGGTATCTGCTTTGCCTGTTTAATGAGCAGGAAACACCCTAGAAGATGTATCTTTTCTAGGACTCACCATAATCTCTTCTATGGTCATTACTCTCCTCAGAGCGCTCACAGACACAGCAGGATGTTTGTAAACTATATCCAACAGGCTAGAATTTCAGAAAAGGCAGGAAGCTTGCTAGCAATGGCTAGCTTAAATATAAACTAGCTTACTTTTCAGTTTTCCTCTTTTTCTAAGGTTGCTTTCCTTTGCCAAGAATGGGGTCTTCAGTCTCTATTCTCCTAGCAAAATGAATCTCTCAAATTTCTTCTAAATTCTAATTCTCACTTTGGCTTTCTAGAACAAGGTCTCTTGGAAGGTCCTTGAAAGTCAAATTGTGCTGGTAGCTCATCCAGCAATAGCCAATAGAATACCAGAGGAAAGAGAAAGCCCAATACCAAGAATCAGGACAACTTTCATGCTAGCAAAAGGCTACCTTTAGGGACATGGTAGGGGACAATGGTTGGGTGTCCTCTTCCTAGATAGACAACTCAGAGACAACCTTCAATAGCCTACTTGATCTTTTGACTCACAACTTGTTGAAAGAATCACTGCTGTGATATGGGACACTGCAATATAGAGGTCCATGAATGAAGGAGGTGATACCTTTGTGTCTGAAGCCAGGACCATGCATAAAAGGAAGATGGGCAAGGGAACCATTGTGTATACTAATACTCACTCTGCTCCTTTGTTTCTTGCCAGTGTAGTTAATGCCAGTCTCCTAATGACATCATGGGGATGTCACCTCACTTCTTTCAGGTGTGCGGCATCTCCAGTACCCTCTGTTCTGACTTGTACTCCATTCTAATGTCTGCTTGTACTTTCATAATCCATTTTGTTTGCTGAATTCTAGTTCTGCCTTTCCCCTTAACCTCCATATTATATTCCCACCACTGGTATTCTGCATTTCAGGACTGCATTTGTTCCCTTCTTTGGGTGAGATCCCTTTGGACTTGTGACACCCACCTGAAGTGGTGGGCAAAAGCCCTCCTTGCACCCATACCTGCTCGATCCTTAGCTTATCTCTCATGGGCAGCCATTTCTTTCCACCATACAAAGATTTCCTTTGCCTCTACAGGATATTTCTATTTTCTTTTCCCTTGATTTTCCAAAATCAAGAGTGACAAAGGCTCCATATGTCTATCTTCATAGGCAAACACATGCCCTTTGAGAACCATACATTGGCTGTCATTCACAGGAATTAAGATACTTCAAAATCCTCTACATTAAAGCATTTCAGAAAATAGTTTATTCTTTTCTGCACCTCTATACTGAGTGGGAAAATGACCTTGAACTTTCCTTATATGTGAGATATTATTTGTCTGTGAATTAAAATACTAGTATTATCTATTTAAAATACTAGTATTATCTATAACACAAAAAGGTCTCTAGTTGTCTATAGCTATCTATAGTTTGCTTATTATAGTTTGAGGGTATGCAGCATCACCTGGGCGATCTTAATTTAAGAGACACAGGCTGTGACATACTTTCCTGATACCACCAGTAGGTGTTCAAAATTGTAGACCAGTTGAGCCAAACTGAACCCCTCCTGGTTTGCTAATTGTTGCCTAGAACACACTAAAGAGACTTCATTGAGTTATGAAATGCAGGCAGTCACTTGTCCTACTATTTACGGATTCATTTTGGATAAGGCTAAGTGAGTATTAAAGTGGATAATAAGGAGTTGTTATTCTTTGCAGACTTCAGACAGTGTGGCATTTGTTTTCCTAATGCAAAGCATTACTGTAAATAGTGTAACAATTGATATTTTATACATCTGTTGGTCTATTCACTTAGCTTATGTTTTCCAGAGCTAGAGTTAGAAAACAACCACAAGCACAACACCTCAGTATCTTTAAACCCCTGTATTAATGTGAATGATTAACACAGGGTGGAGGCTAGTGCAAAGCTGCATTCTGCCCTGGAGCACCTCTATGCTGATACGTTCAGGATGAAGAGAGTCTGGGAAGTCATGCTTCTGTCCTGGGAACTTTATGAAACCTAAGCAAGAAGGAATGACTGCTGAGGCAATTTTAAATAATGTAGCAGAGAAAAACCTCAATCCCTTGGCAATGAATGGTTTCAGCTAAGGAGAACTCATCCATAACAAGTTGGTACAGTTCCATAAGGAATTTCTTCCTACTTCTGCTGTAAGAGCTGGAAAGAAGTATCTAGGCATTTTTTTATTTGTTTGTTTGTTAGTTTGTTATGCCAGCCCTATGGATTGATTTCTCTCCTTGAGCTAAATAAGATTTAGAAATACTGAAAGTGGGTGATCTTGTTAAAAAGTCCTCCATACTGTCTCCACTTAAAAAAATTGACTCACAATGGATAAAAGATTTAAATATAAGATGTGAAATGATTAAAAAAAAACTCTAAGAAAGTGCGAGAAAAAAAACATTTCATGATATCAGCCTGGGGAAAGATTTTATGAAGACTCCACTAGCAATTGCAACAATAACAAAAATAAATAAAAGGGACTTAATCAAACTAAAAAGCTTCAGCCCAGCTAAGGACACAACAATGAAAGAAAACAGATAATTTTCAGGATGGGAAAAGATATTTGCATGTTGCAGATTGACAAAGGCCTGATAACCAGAATCTACAGATAACTCAAATTAATTCACAAACAAAGCACAAACGTTGTGGTACATGTAGACCATGGAATATTATGCAGCCTTAAATAAAAATGGAGACTTTCCCTCTTTCATGTTTACATGGATGGAGCTGGAACATATTCTTCTTAGCAAAGTTTCTCAAGAATGGAAGAAAAAGTATCCAATGTACTCAGCCCTGCTATGAAGCTAATTTATAGCTTTCATATGAAGGCTATAACCCAATTATAGCACAAGAATATGGAGAAAGGGGCAAGGGAGGGGAGGGGAGGGGAGAGGATGGATCAAGGGAGGGTAATTGGTGGGATCACATCTACAGTGCATCTTAGAAGGGTACAGATGAAACTTACAAAATGCAGAATACAAATGTCTTCATACAATAACTAGGAAAGTGCCTGAAGGCTATGTTAAACAGTTTGATGAAAATGTTTCAGATTGCATATGAAGCCAGCACATTGTACCCCATGATTGCACTAATGTACACAGCTATGATTTAATTTAAAAAAAAGCGCAAACGATCCCAGTTTGCATTGGGCAAGAGACATGAGCAGACCCTTCTCTGAAGAAGACAAATGAATGGCCAACAAACACATGAAAAAATGCTCGTCGTCCCTAATCATTAGAGAAATGCCAATCAAAACCACCTTGAGATATCACCTAACCCCAGCAAAATCAGCCAACCTAACAAAGTCCCAAAGCCGCAGATGCTGGCGCAGGTGTGGAGAGCAGAGAGCACTTTTACACTATTGGTGGGACTGCAGGTTAATACAGCATCTTTGAAAAGCAGTTTGGGGAATCCTCAAAAAGCTAAAAATAGACCTTCCATTTGATTTTGTGATCCCATTACTAGATATCTATCCAGAAGAAAAAAATAATAATTTGAACATAAGGACATTTTTTACTAGAATGTTTATTGCAGCTCAATTCACAATCACCTAAATGTGAAACCAACCCAAGTGGCCATCAACTCATGAACAGATTAATAAACTGTGGTACATGTATGCCCTGGAATACTATTCAGCCCTAAAAAGATAGAGAATTTGCATCTTTTGTATTGACCTGGATGGAGTTGAAGAACATTCTTCTTAGTAAAGCATCACAAGAATGGAGAGGCAAGTATCCAACGTACTCAATACTAATATGAAACCAGTAGATGAATGACTACACACCCATATGAGAGAAAAACACAATTAAATGCAAGTGTATGTGTGGCAGAGAGATTTGTAAACTCTCACCTAATGTAACCTAATCATTTGTACCCTCATAGTAACCTGGAATTTAAAAAAAGAAAATCCTTGTGTGAAAATGTGAGATGTGGAAGATTTTAAACATGATCTTTTTAAAATGTGATATTCACCCCTTCAACATAAAACTCATGGATACTGGATTTTATCTAAAATTTTGAGAAATCTCGACCCTAACAATCCTTATGGGTTATTATTTTTCACTCATGTGGTAGTTATAAGCATATGTATCATATGATTGGTATATATGTGTCTATAAAGAGGAAGTTCTCTATTTTAGCCTTTCAGGTGTCAAGAACAGAAGCATGGTGAGGTTACCCTATTGTTGGGGGTTTATTATAAGTCTACATGGAGTATATAACTTTTTTTCCTATGTCACCTTTTTGGTTCTCCGATTCAATTTTTGTAAAATCTAGTATAGAATCTATGATTTAAAATCCAACCCACAGAGGAATTCAACGCAAACATTGTACTTATTTATGTTTTGGGTGTCTGACATTTCATTTCCCTTCCTATTTTGTGAGAAGTCCCCACCATACGAAGCATATGTAGGATAGAAACTATACCTGTTTTGCAAGCCATTGAAGGGTTTTCCTTGTACTATTCTCTGGCAACCTAGAAATAAGTACATGATCCAGGACTGCTAACAGAAGCTCCAGCTAAACACTTTAACAACACAATCAAGTGGCTGAAGTTTATTCATGGTGTTATGTGGTGCAGTGTCCCCTGACTGTGTCCAACAATGGCAGCAGTGGTGGACACAGGCACGGGTAGCAGTCTTGTGTTAACTGGACAATTCTTGGTGCTCATTCTATGGGCCCCTTTAGTTTCTGCCTATTTTCTAAGAAGGCTGTTTCTGCCTTCACTGATTCTGCGAGTATCCTGTCAATAAATCTTTTTGCTTTTGATAGACAGGAAATCCTGCCAATAAAGCTTTTTGCTTTTGATAGATAGTAAACCCTGCCAATAAATCTTTTTTACTTTTGATACACATTTGTTTTGTATCCTACCAATAAAGCTTCTTTTTGCTTTTGATAGCCAGAGTCAGTTTCTGTTGCTTGAAGTTAAGAGTCTTAACTGATACCGACAGTTGGCCCCTACCCAGTATGGAGTGATGATAGTCTTAAGTATGGCATCACACTCTCCCACAAACTGCTGGCTTCATTTTATTTAGTCTGCAGGTGGTCACTTTTTACTGGGGATACAATATCTTTTCCAGTGAATTGTGGTCAAGGTAGCCAAGGACACACATGCTTTTATGGCAGCTGTGTGCCAAATACTGCCTCTGGCTACTTTTATTTAGAAAGGAACAAGGGCCTGGCAAGTCCTTAGTTCACGGACAGTACAGTAAGAAAGTATCAACCTTTATTTAGCATCTAATAATTAACCTGAAACTTCCCTTGTAATGTGGGAATTAGGAAAGAGTAAGGCAATGATTTAGTCCTCATAGAACTTACAATCAAGATATAATTTCTTACGACACTGAAAATTTCGTATAATTCAAAAGACCCTTGCTGAAAGAAGTGATATGTTTTACCCAGACTTAGGAAAGCTTGATTTGAAATGTATTAAAAAGTAGTTATGATTTCTACAAGATAGGTATGTAAGAATGGTAATATAACACATAAGGGAAAATATCTTGAGGCAATGAAATTAAATTAAAGTATGATCTTCCTTTCACTTTGAATACCTGTATGATTATCAATTCATTAAAGATCTATTTACTTCCAACTCAACTTTACAAAAGTGCCGGAAACCTACAGTGTTGATAAAAGAGTTGATGAAGCTTGCATGGGGGGAAAATCTTCAAATTGCTTGGTATATAAAATCATATTAGTACTAAAAACAGACGAGTATTTACTTTTGCAATATTCAACAAATGTAAAGCACCCAAAGGACAGCTAAATTTAGATAGTTTAAACTTTGCATATTTTTCCTCTCGAAAAGGAGCATACCATGGTGAACTTTACTTATTATGTAATTAACGTCTAGATGCAGCATCATCTAATTAGATTTTTAGATAATCTGAACACAGGCAGCATGCAACATTAAAAAGAAGATTTTATCTCATACCTTTCCAGTTGCTAATATTCGTAGATCTAATAAAAAATGCAACTCACATATTCCTTATTGCTTTGTCCTCTCTTCAATAAGTGAAGGATTTATAGAAATACTGAAAGCTATTGTATCTGGACCCTTGAGTGGGGACTTGTAACTTCCCTGCAGTTAACCCTGAAGACTTTATGAACAGTTGTAATTTTAGTATAAGTAATAAACTTGGCCATGCACCGCAGCTCACATCTAATACTAGTACTTTGGGAGGCCAAGGAAGGAGGATTGCTTGAGCCCAGGAGTTCAAGACCAACTTGGGTAACAAAATGAGGCCCATATCTACAAAAAAAAATTAAAATATTATCCAGCCATGGCAGTGGCCCTTGTCTATGGTCCTAGCTACTAGGGAGGCTGAGACAGAAGGATTGTTTGCTTGAGACTAGAAGTTTGAGGTTGCAGTGAGCTATGATTGCACCACTACACTTTAGTCCACTCTACCTTAGGTGACTGACAGAGTGCAATCCTGCCAAAAAAAAAAAAAAAAAAGAAAGCAAAAGAAAGAAACAAACAAACATAAAACAAACAACTCAAAGTAATTTTCTCTACTTGAAGTGTATACAAAGTGAATAGGAACTTAGTGGTGGAGTGATGACTTTTATTTATTTCTACAGCGTGCGTGAGGGAGCCTGATGGAACAGCAGTGAAGGTGATTATATTTTGTAACCATAAAGGATTCACAAATGTCACCAACTGGAGTAGGGCCTGAGGAAGAATACGTGGCTGAGGAATATTACGTAGGAAAAGACTTGAAAGCTTGGGATGCTTGGCACCCTGTGAAATCGGAAGAAAATGGGTGCATCTGCAGAAAGCAGGAAGGAGCTATGGCTAGATGGTTCAGCTATATTTAGGATCAGTTTCTGAAAGATTTTGTGTTTCACCCTGTAGGCCACAAGGGCACATGTGAGATCATATGTTTAGACCCATTTTTTACAAAAGTAACTCCCGTATATGTCTCTGAGGAGGATTAGACTGAGCAGAATGAGCAAGAGTTCAAGCATGAGATTATTTGGAAAGAGGAGGGGCTAGTGGAAAGGAGCACTGGTGATACCAAAACCTTCACGTGGACCTAGATGTCATTTTAAAGGTGAATATTAAAATATTTCCAGATAAGGACAGTTGGAGTTATGTAATGAAAATCAAGAATAAGAATAATTCTACAGATCCTCATTTTCTGACAATAGCAATCTTTTTCATCAACCAAATGAGGAAATGCAAAAGAAACAAAGTTAGGGGAGGGGGAATGGTATATGAGTTTTAGATACATTGACTTTGAGGTTTCTAGATAGGACATCCATCTAAAGAATCTAGTTAAGACTTACCAGGAATCTGGGCCTCAGGAGAGCAGATTTGGAAATACAGACTTGGGAGTTATTAGCATGTCGATGGTAGTTGATGTCTTGTGAGTGAATGAGAAAATGGAAGGATGTAAGCTTTGAGAATGATAATACTCAAGTAGAAGTGTTGAGATGGTCAGAGACAGAAGAGAACAACCAAGAAAAATACAAGCAAGAAGAGTAACTTCAATAAAAAAGATGTGGATGAAGTTCTTGATGTAATACACTACAGAGAAATCAGGTAGGATGAGTACTGAAATCTGAGCAAAAGATTATTTCCTTGGAGTTGTTGGCAATTCATAGGTAAATATAGTTAGAGCATCATAATAGGGATGGAAGGCAGATTGTAATGGATTGAAAAGTCAATATTTGCAGACACTTATGGTCAAAGAACTATAAAATTAATCTAAATTGTTAAGAGTCTAAAATTATGCTTAACATAAAAGATGCGTACAACAAATATGTAGCAGTTCATTATCATGTTGTACTTATCCCAATTAGAGCTAATGATATGGTAAAAGAGATCATTAGCTATGTTATGAGGCAACACTTATCCTAGAAGAAGTGTTACATACCTCATTTTGCTGAATATCACTATGGCCACCTTTGAAGTACTTCCCTTGGGAAGCTATGCACTAAAGCCAGTTCATTCTTCAAAGTAATTTTGGAACTCCTTTAGGAATGGTCATCAAAATTGTCATCATATGAGGTCTAACAATTAAATCTGTGAACTTGCCACTGTGCCCTTATGTTGGTAGCACTGTACAAACAACTCAGTAAGATTTTATAACCTTGGTCTATTGGTATCACATAGCTATGTTCATGTCAACATGTGGTGACATCTTATTGAGTGCTGTTTACTATTGTCATGTGCTTGTGTTTTTGTGTTCAGTATGATGACAGCCATGATGGTCCTTATAGAAAAAGAGTTCCAAAATTCCTTTGAAGGGTGAACTGAGGTAGATAGCACTTTTTCTAGGATGAGTTGTTGAACTTAATTATCAGATCTTGTATGTAAAGATAAAGAAATTGTGTGATATTTTTAAAAGATTCAGTTTTGGTTTAAACAACATCTCTGAATTGTCACAGTGTGAAATCAGCGATAGTCTGACACCTAAAGAATGAATTTTGTTAATTAAACATATAATTGAAATCAAAGACCCAGATAGGAACTGAAGAAGTTACTTATGTCATTCCCAGACAATATTAGAACTAATATACATACAACAATAAATGATTTACCCAGTGCTCTCACAAACATTATATTAACTATTACTTAAATAGTGCTTAAATCATTCTAGCTTATTGTTTTCTTTCAAATTATGCCTAATAAGAGACACAGGAAACCTTGCTTCTCATAATATCTGTAATCATCAAATTCTCATGAATCTCTTTCCCATCTTGCTACAGATTAAAATCATATCTTGTTGTCTCACCTTGAAAAAGAACAACTGCTCCATCCATGTAAACACAAAAGAGGTAAAGTCTCCATCTTTCTTTAAGGCTGCATAGTATTCCATGGGATACATGTACCACAATTTATTAATCCATTCGTGGGTCGATGGGCACTTGGGCTTCTTCCACGACTTAGCAATTATGAATTGGGCTGCAATAAACATTCTGGAACAGATATCTTTATTGTAATGTGATTTTTGGTCTTCTGGATATATACCTAGTAAAGGAATTATAGGATCAAATGGCAGAGATCCAAAATTAGTGTTTTTAGTAAAGTCTCAAAAATAGACCCTAGGAAAAAAGGTCACTTGAACTTTTACTTTAAGATTTAGTTCCTATTCTTATAGTTAATAAGCAAAAGGCCACAACGTACAAAATCTACGTTCTAAAATTGATACCTATTAGTTCTTCAAAGTCGTTCACTTAAAGTTTTTAACAGATTCTTACTATGTGGTAAGACAAATCCTTTTCTAATGTTCATTTTTAAAATACAACGAGCAAACACAATAGGTATGTTCAACTTTGGTTTAAATTTCTAATTCCCACTACAAATTAACCTAAAAGAGAATTGTCTAAGAATTCAGGATTCCAATTTGTGTAGGTTACTCCCAGGCATAGGTATCTGTAGTAAATGCCACGCAGGCAACTGTTTTGCAGGGAATTCATAAAAAATAATTTAAAATGGTGGTCTTCTTTGGAGATGTGCTTATTTTCAATTAACTGGAAAAAGGAGATTCTTTCTGAAATGACTTATCATTATTAAATATTTCTAGGTGAAGAAGGAAAGTGAAGGAAGCGATGAAACAAAGGGGAAAAAGAGATGTTTCTGAGTTAGAGTACATAATGTATCTGTTACCAAGATGGAAAGTTAATCTTAGTATGTATTATTATCCCCTTAGTTCCTATTGGGTCCAAATAAATGCATATAAGGCATCCATGGAATAGAAAACTATCAGAAACGTTCATCCATGGGACAACAACAAGGTGACACTGTATCAGAGAATCTTTTTTATATTTGGATGACTGGTTATCCTATTTCTCTTTTGTTTTTGCCTCAAGAAGAATCTCCAGATATCAATTATATTTCACAAAAGGCTTAGTATTGTATGATTGCTTTTTATAATAATGAATCATTTATAAGCTAGAAATTATAATGGAACCTATTGCAACAAGTCACATCCATGATTTCAACCTTAAGTTGGGGCCCAGGCAATGCTACTATTTTTCTGGGGACTCAGAATCTTTATTTTTCCCTATAAGTTATAATGTAATGGTACCTTCCCTTTATCATTTAACATTTCTGAATGTCTCAAGTTTTCCTTCTCTTGTTCAACTGTTTTATACCAATGTCCTAATATGCACTTGTAAACCTCATAGATCAATTCTGATATTTTTATGAATTATCCTACCTTAAAAATTTTTGTCTCTCCCTCAACGTGGTAGATAAGTTTGGAGTGAAAAGGCACAAAGAAATACCAGTTATATCATTATTAGTTCACAATGATTACATATAAAACTATTTTGGAAAGCTTAGATACCTCTTTTGCTTAGAATGTTGTTCTGATTTCTTATGAAAACATCGTGAACAGATGTACAGTTCGTAGTTTTGTTTTTCTGAAAGGCACATCTATTCATTTTTAATTAAAAGTGAACTCTACAGAATTATTTGGAAAAATGAAGTTCTTAAAGTCCATAACTGTCACCTTTGCTTTTTTAGTAGATAAGAAATGTATATTACTGTTTCATCTAGTATCCACACAGGCGTATCTGCACTGTTGCAGAAAGTAGGTGAGAATGGAAGTTCTATCAAATGTCATTGACCTCTTGCCCCAACTCATCTTCTGGTAGTCAGGTGATGCAATGAGAGTGATCTACAACATTTGAGGCATACAGTACTGAAAGGAAAAGAAAAACCTAAGACTTATAAGTCAATTTTAGACAATTTTCAGGTGTTTTTCAGTAGTTGTGACAGTCTCAAAAAATAAATTTGCTTACTTTGCCCTTGATATTTTCAGAAGTCATTAGTTTAAACTGTTGTGGTATTTTTTTTCTTCAATTTCATGGGCTAAATGGAGAAACTGGGCAAAGATTCAGAGTTGTCAGAATGATTCCCAATCTGTTTTCACTTTCTCACCTCTCCTACTATATAAATCCAATGGCTGTGACAGTTTCACAGTATACAACACTAGTTATTAAAAGTGGTTTCTACGTCAATATTTCTGAAACCTATTGCTATCCAGACATTGAATTAATAATAAATGTTGCTCAAAAAGTAGTGTTCAAAATTGAACTAGGAAAAAGCAGCCAAATTCATAATTCATGAAGATTTTTGAAGATTTTTTAAGAATTTGTCAATAAATTAACCACAGGCTTAGTGATTTAGATAAGTTTGATCAAATTAGTGTGCAGTAGATGAAGTTAGTATTGAATTCTGCATTTATGTACCTTCCTAAAAGAAAAGTAATGAACATTATTAAGTAGTTGTTCTACTAGTGAATTTATACAACGTATTAGAAAATGCTGGAGTGAAGATGTTGACATTGTGTTTGACGACTACTTGGAGCCAGAGAACCTGGATTTTATTAATTTTGAAGGCACTTACCGCTTCTGTAACCCTTATCAAGTTTATAAACAGTTACTACCAAAAAAGTCCACTGAGGTTTGTGAATACCTGTCATGTCCAATGGCCCAAACTCTCATGCCAAATACCTTTGCTCCATATAGCTGTGCAGCATTCTTGCTTCTGAGTTACAGTTGGTTGCAGCCAACCAAGTTTATGTTGACATGCATTAGAATAGAGTGCAAATGAAACCCACTTCAAGAAATGCTCAAATATTAAAATCGGAAGTAGGACAGTACAGCAGATCCTCGAACAATGTTGGTTTGTTCAAGGTTATTTCATTGTAAGGTTGATGGGGAAAAAAAGGACTCTCTGCCAGACTACTGTCTATGAAATTTTCACATTCTCTGTATTTCTATGTGGGATTTCTTCAGGTAATCTGCTTTCCTCCCCCCCCCATCGCAAAGATGTGAACATCAGGTGAATTGGCACAAGTAAATGGTGCCCATCTGAGTGAGTGTGCCTTGCAATAGAATTGCATCCTATGCAGGGTTGGTTCTCACCTGGTGACCTAAGCTGCTGGGGTAGGCACCAGCCACATGAGACCCTAAACTTGAATAATTGGGTCAATAATCACCTTACTTGCTTTTATTCATCTTTCCTGAATGTATGTATACCTCACATTTATTTCAAAGTTGAATATTAGAAGTGTTTTGGTTATTTATTTAGAAGTTTGGTGATGTTTTTGTGATCTGAAATATGGCATAGGGATTAACTTCTTTTTTTTATAATTTTATTAAATCATAATTGTGTACATTAGTGCAATCATGGGGCACAATGTGCTGACTTCATATACAATCTAAAATATTTTGGTCGAACTGTTAAACATAGCCTTCATGGCATTTTCTTAATCACTATATGAACACATTGATATTCTACATTTAATAAGTTTCACCAGTACCCTGCTAAGATGCACTGTAGGTGTGATCCCACCAATTGCCCTCCCTCCACCCAATTAGCCTATGATAAAACTAGTTTTTTTATAAGTCATTTTGCCTACATAGTTTCTAGGAACCTATCAAGGACAAGTGAGGGTTAAATGTAAAGCAAAGTGT